>JAVQJF010019094.1:0-15489 GCA_036023855.1 Gadopsis marmoratus | reverse complement strand
ACCTCCAGCAGGCCACTGGTGGGAATGTCTCTGACCAAACAATCAGAAACAGACTTCGTGAGGGTGGCCTGAGGGCCCGACATCCTCTTGTGGGCCCTGTGCTCACTGCCCGGCACCGTGGAGCTCTATTGGCATTTGCCATAGAACACCAGAATTGGCAGGTCCGCCACTGGCGCCCTGTGCTTTTCACAGATGAGAGCAGGTTCACCCTGAGCACATGTGACCCTACGCTGGTGCAGTGGGTCCTGGGTTCCTCCTGGTGCACGACAATGCCTGGCCTCATGTGGCGAGACTATGCTGGCAGTTCCTGGAGGATGAAGGAATCGATACCATTGACTGGCCCCCACACTCGCCTGACCTAAATCCAAAACCTCTGGGACATTATGTTTCGGTCCATCTGACACTGCCAGGTTGCACCTCAGACTGTCCAGGAGCTCCTATGACATTTCAGCAAAATGGACTAGCCTGCTGCATCATTTTTTCTCTTTGATTTTTGGGGTGTCTTTGAATTCAGCCCTCTGTAGGTTGATCATTTTAATTTCCATGAAACGATGTGGCATCCTTTCGTTCCTAACACATTACCCAGTCCATATCAGTACAGATATCCAGCATGATTTTTTCCCCCCATTGAGATCTGATATGTTTTCAAAGTGTTCCTTTAATTCTTTTGTGGAGTGTATATATTCTAGTCAGTATTCACTCTGCTCTTTTGTCTCCCGAGAAAAATATCTGGCTCTTTAGCTGCTAAATACTCCACTATGTTCACCAGCTAGTCGCTAACTTTGTCCCTCTGCTGTTTCACATTGCACAGCCATTTGACCTGTTGTTAATATAAATGTATTGATTATTGCAGCTTTAAAGGAACTAACTTGTCCTACAAATGATGAAGACAACTCATGCGTTGACTGGTAAGACTGTGAATAATTCCTCCAAATGAAAAAAAACGGGCAGTTTGTGCAGCAGTTGTGATCTCTAAAACATTTTTGACCTTAATAACTGCATTAACATGAAGCTTATCATTCTTTTTTCCCCCTTAAGTGCTGCAACCCAGTGTCTATGTGGCTGTTAGCTGAAACACGGCCCATTCTCACCAGTGAGGTGATCTGACCTTTCACGATCTAACCTGTAATAGTGGTGAGGCAGCCTTGCTGTGTGCTTTTGGAGGTTTTAGCATGACAGCCCTGCCAGCCGTACCTTGTAATTCATCCTGCTATAAAAACAGTACCGAGCAGAGGGACAGTAAGTGCTTCTCACCAGCAGCCTAATGATTCTTTGATTGCGAGCTCCGCCCCGTCTCAGGAAAAGCGCATTGTGATTGCAGGCAATTCTGCAATTCTGATGCAGGTAGAAACCACTCGCAGCTCCGAGGGGAACTACAGAAGCAGGGCCTGTGGTCCACATGGCGTTTTTATATGGCAGGGTGCGGTGGGGCGCTGGGATGAGGCGCTTGTGAGAAAATAACGCTGCACGTGGGTTTTGTTTCTATGACAATAACATCTTAATGCTATGTCAAGACATATGCGGCTACACAGCTAGCAACAAGCTTAGAGTGATACAACTACAACACTCAGCAGCAGCATTCGGTTTCTGGCCGATCTGCTGCCACAAATGGGCTTTTCGTCTGTCTGACTAATCATAACGCTCAGGAAGTTTCTCCTCCATTTTCTTGGTTACCAGGGCGACGAGCCCCATCTAACGCGTGATTGGTCGCTTTCTGAAAAGTTTAGAGATTTTCGACCAGAAGCCTCGGCGCAGCGGCACAAAGAAGCCGGAGCGCGCTGAAAAAGCATGCTGGGTGCAGAGCGGCCGCATGCACTCGCTTCTCTTTGGGAACAACTGGAGAAAGTCGCTGGCGCTCCGAACAAAACGCTATATGTGGACACAGAACCGTACGTGCTAATACTCCGTGAATGGTTTATTGCTGCACTCAGGTTCCCATTATGTGCTATATAGAGGTGGGGAACATTGCACCGTGGGAACATATGAACCTGGGAGAACACATATGTAGACCTGGGGAACATAGGACTTAAGATGTAACCTAGACATCTAACAAAGTAACCTAGCCTAAACGTATGCATATGTGTAATCTCTTTATTATGACAATGCATTTGCTGCCAAAAAATCTAAATAAATTCATAAATCATTTTTAAGTAAGGAATCTATATAGCATTTACAGCATCCAGTAAAAACTAATACAGTCTTAAAAAGTTGAGTTCTGACATCCCGTGGTTGCTTTTTTAATTACTCTCAGCAGCATCGTTCCGTCTCTGTGAATGGGACATTTAATTCCTTTTCCCGTGCCATCCTGGTATCACACAGGCACCTTAATTGACTGGTACATAAACACATGAATAATAATAGTGAGAGTGAGAGAATAATAATCCATAATCCAGGCCAAGAATCCTTGACATACTGGAAAGAAAAGTTGAACTCTTGAGGAGGCGCTGCTCTAGAGCCTCTGACCTGACACAGGAGATATCGTGGTCGCACGCACTGCTTGAAATTCTGTGTAGGAACAGAAATTTCTTCCTACCTTCCAAAAACTTTCAATTTCAGAGTATTATACAAATCCCTATGTGTAAGGAATGCACTGGTAACCCTCCCGTATTCAATTTTGAACTCAATCATATGGATGGAGATGGAGGATTTCAGATACTGAAACATGGATTAGTTTTAAATCCAGCAGAGGTTTTAGCCCATGCAGCCTGTGGATAAGATGGGGTGGGACTGTAGTTCAGAAGGTTATGTAGAATCGTGCCTCTCGGGGAGGAAAAGAAGGGATCAGACAATTATCTGTCTCAAATTAAGAAGGACCTCTCTCAACTGGCACAGCCCAGTATTTTTAATGTCTAATATCAAATGCAGAGTGACAGAACAGAGGGAGCAGAGGTTATGGAGGTCACTCTCACTGACGCTGGGCTGGCTGGGTTCCCCCAGCGGCATTAGTCCTGTTCCAGAGCAGTTAGTTGAACTTAAAATGTACCTACATGCATGCCATAAAGTAAATTCTGAACGACAAAAGACCTCATTCTTAAACATCAACAACGCAAAATAGATCATTTGTCGTTTTGCCTTCCTAAAAAATAAAATGATTTATATGAGCATTTCCTATAATTAAGTTGAGGTAATGAAAACTAATTATTCATGGTTTTGACAAGGCTTTGAACATGGTTAAAAGAAACCAACAATGACTGTTTTGTAAGCAAACACCAATGTAAAAACAACATTTTCGGGTTTTGGCTCAGCCAACAACAGCCTGACACAGCGAGTCTGTTGCCAGGTTTGCTACCATCGCTCTTGTAGGGACAAAACCCCGTGCTCAACGACCATGTCGAGCAGAACGTGATAATAGCTGTGCGTCAATGTCGCGTCACCAACAGGTGCATGCTGGGCCTGGCTAACATACTAAATGCTGAAATGCTCAAGGTGGATGCACCGGCAGTGATTTCTGCATTCACTTGGGAACCTTTACCTTCAGTGAGGCGTGCGAGGCCTTTCTGCTGTTTTTGATCATCTCTGTCATAGTTGTGGACAGAGACGCTGAATGGACTGGTTACAGTCATTCTGTTAAATTGAACTCTATGTGGCTTAATTTTGCTTGCTGCACCCGCCGCTGTGCCCGTAGACTTTATTTATTTATTGTCGGACATATTTTTTCAGTTGTGTCGGATTTTCTAGTTAATTCAAGTGAGACTACACTGAGAAAGGGCATTATATTGTTCCAATAGTATATATGTACATTGACTACACATAGCCCAATGGTGTTAAAATGTAAGGCAGTAACGTTTAGTCAGAGCACAAATGAACTAACCTACATTTTACTTTTATCTAACCAACCAGTCGAGGCAGATGACCGGCCACCCAGAGCCTGGTTCTGGTTCTGGTCCTGCTCGAGGTTTCTGCCTGTTAAAAGCCACTGTCTCCTGGTGCTGCTCAGGGTGGGAACCGTTGGGTCTCTGTGCGTAAAGAGTCGGTGTGGACCTGCTCTATATGAACAAGTGCTATGAGATAACTTTGTTATGATGTGGCACTTTTGTTCAGAACAAGAAAAATATAGAATATCACCAGACTTATTCTTTAATCATATATCTTTTTAGGAATATGCTACACGTGAGCACATTAGAAACTAAAATAATAAATGGTTTAAAACTAGATGTTGGCACAAGGCCCATCTACAAGCCTTGAGCTGTTAAGGACCTTAATCTAAAACAGGGCTGTTGGTTAAACAGACAGTAGCATATTCATGTGATCTGAAAGGCCCCTCAACTTAATGGCTCCAAATTCCATTTGACAGCGCTTTTCTTTTTTTTGTCACGCTGCCTGTGTGGCTCTAGAGATAAAAATGTTTTGACGGCCCATCACTTTGGCCCCAACGGCAGCTACTGGATGGATTCCCTTGACATTTTGCACACACGTCTATTGTGCTCTATGACAATCCTAATGACAGTGATGATTCCCTGACTTTTCCTCTAGCACCACCAGCAGGTCAAAATTTCACTTATGCTGTGAAATGTCTTCTTGGGATTGACACAATAACTTGTACAGACATTCATGGTTCCCCGAAGGATGACTCCTAATGACTTGGGCGTTTTTTTTTACTCTAGTGCCACAATCAGGTTGACATTTGCAGTTTTGAGTACAATATCTCCACAACTATCAGATGGATTGTCATAAAACCTGCAACCTGCACAGACAGTCACTTGACTCAAGTTGTTCTAATAGAGAAGTCAGCCAATAATAATTGCCACAGTGATCTGATTTGATGCTGCACACAGCGCCAGTAGGCTTCCACACAGGAAAGTTGGTTGCCTTGCTGAGGAGTTGGAGGTTTGCAGCCTGTCGCCTGCGGCGCTTCATCTAACAGCTCCCTGTGGCTGATTTTTTCCCCATTACTCCCTGCAATATTCACAAAGTTTTTGATGAATGGCTGTGGTCGGTGCGAACCTCTGTGAGGAGTACGTAGCGTTTCCTTTCACCGCTTCACAATAAAACCCCATGTTTCGCCAGTTGAACACTGTTAATGTGAACTAGCAGCAGTAGGAAATATTGGATTTGCATTAGCAGTCACTTATTACATCTTTCAAACTGTTTAAAGACATGCTGCATCGCTTCCTCTGAATCCCTCCTGTGCGTGAAAGCAATCTGAATCCAGCAGGGGGATGGCCACTAACAATGAAAACTATACAGAGAAGCAATTACGGAGTGTAAATACATTGAATGGCCATTGCTGAAACACTGCCGACCATAGATACGGTCAAAAACAGGGTTTGGTAAAACGGCTCTGTGGCTGTAGGCTCGCTGTTTCCAAACACTGTAGCTGAAGTCACCCTTAAGGGAATTTGATATACTTTGATATACATAATGATATACCGTATCCAAATACAGGAAAACAGTATTCACAAAACAGACCCTCAGGACTGACACTTCATGGGAATAGTACAAACTACAATCTTAAAAAAAGTCTCAACAAAAAACAAAACATCACCATTATACTTGAGTTACGATATTATTAAAGATATTTCTGCTATTTTGTCCACTCCCTGTGGATCCACTTCCCATTGTGCCATGACTCTCCTTGATGAACAAGCCAGTAGCAGTGATAACTCACTCACATGAGGTGGTTACAATGAACTGTAATAATAGGAGGCCGCGTGAAAGAAGAGCAGGCCTTCCATAAGCACAGTGCGGGCTTAATAGATCCAGTCTGTTTCCATACAACAACAGGTTTTTAGTCTTGTGGCGGAGCAGCAGCTGGATAAACAGCTTGACGTGGGCCTGGGAGCTGCCACTGGTCCTCACTGTGCTGCAGAAAACAGATCCCTCGGCCTCCTCAATTCCTTATAGGCTACTGTTAGACATTATTGTATTGTCCTGTGCAAGGACAGAGACATGGACGATGCCGGTATGAGTGGTAGACAGCCGTTCAGAGTTTGTCTATTTCCTGGGATGTAGCACGAAAGAGCGCAGCAGTCTAGATGTGGTAGTGCTGCGTATGTATTACGCAAGGGTCCATCAGCTGGCGGCCCTTGGGCCACATTCGGCTTCCTTCTTGCAAGTGTCCTCCGCCAATCAGGACACACCGATAGCATCAAAACCGATGAACATGTCCTGCCCATCAGGACTGCATTCTGTAATTGCTTTTCATATGTTAAGTGTCTGGTTATCATTATGGATATCCCATGGTTTTTAGGAGTGCGTTCACACAAAAATAACATTCGTATGTATGATTTGATGATTTAATTTGAATTATTTAATTTGATTTAATTTGGTTGATGACCCCTGTTTCACGCTGTCTTGTATTCTGCTGTAAGACTGTGACTCACTCTTAACAGTAAGATGCGTGTGAGATCAGTGTGTGGTGGTAGATGCAGAATTAGTCACCTTTGTTAACAACTTATCATAAATCATATTATGTCCTTCCTTACAAATGAATAAGTGCATTGGAAATACTATCTGCATGTGTTATGAATACAATTACAATTGTGTTTATTTAGGATGCATTTTATACGAACGCATGGACAGGTGAAGCTCAGCTAATTTGAAAAGATAGAAAGTAAGACTTGATCATATATATCCACATATTATGTTTAGGAGAAAAATCTGAACGCAAAAGAGGGCAGACACTGCTACTACGCTAGGCTAGATACCCTAGTTTAACTGTTTTCATTCTCCATGAGTGGATTTGAGGGTTAGTTTCTTCCTTATTTATGTGGGATAACAAACAAAACTACCAAGATGTTCATCTGTAACTGGGTTTGGATATCTTGCTTTGATTATTTGGTTTAGTTTTTACGACGTTGTCTTTGAATTTATAAATTTCTTTGGCATATTTTGACCAACTATGTAGTTACTGCGGTTTGGCTTTGTATGGCAGTATAGTTATTGTCACATGTATGACTGCACAAGACACCGGCCTGAGTCAGCTGTAGGTTGGTTAAAACCGCAGAAGGACAAGTCGGGGAAAAAAAGACAACATTAGGCTAAAATTAAAGATACTGCAAATGGTTGAAACAACACGATCCTGTCACTCCAAGTGGCAATATGCAAATGCACTAATGGTCGCACTGCAATATACAGCTGATTTTGCGAGGATTCTGCAGGCAGACTCCAGTGCTAGTGGCCATATCATTAACTTACACTGCTGGCTGTCACTTATTTTCTGACCCATGCAGTGTGTTTTCTCCCACCGCTGCAGCCGAATCAGAGACATGGATAACCAGATTGTAATTAATTACAACCAGACAGCAAACATCATATCCCACACACTGTGTGAACCCAACTCCAGTTATGTGGTAGTTCATCAGTTAAACAACATATATCATGATGCAAGTTTTAATGATCTGATCGAGCTGATGTTCAGACCCAAGATCCAGGCAAATCCAATCATTTTTAGCCTGGGCACCGGCTTCGAAGGCTGTCACGCCCTGGGAATGGCAGCTGTCAAAAAAATGCCCACTTATGCTCTGATAAAACACTACAAAGTATTATAGGAAAGCACCAAGAGAAAGCTGTTAGGCAGGTTATATTTTCCTAATGCAGAGCTATAAAACCTATATAAGTTGCTTTAATCATTTGAATGCGGGCCTAGGTGCCGTACAGAAATTCAGTCTACTTTAAGTTCTTAACAAAATCTGAATCAACATAAAAAGTTTCTTTTAGTTGAGCACAGAGAGAGAGAGGAGTCTCGTGAAAGTCACACGGCACATTTCTGTCTGACACAGGAGCTCCACGTCTTAAATAATGAGTGACAAACAAGCTTAGCCTTCGCATAGTTCTAAAAAGCAAAGCCTCCCAAAATGGCACTACATACACACACGTAGGCTTGTCGAGGTTCGAGATAACAAGCATGCATCTCTACCCCCCCCCTCGCCCCCCCGTTCTCTCACATCAACGTGCGCCACACATTCTTTCCATATGACAAGCACTTCCACAGACACACTGTAAGCTGCTAGCACGTTTTGATCAACTGCTACGAAATGAACCTTTTGGCTGCTAAGCCACAGTTGAGTGAGGCTAAGGGCCTGTGTGTGCACACAGCGCTTTCTCTGGCAGGGGGCGCTGGGGAGCGCTGTGATAAAGCGCTCGTGCGGTGAGAGAAGAAAAACAAAACCGCTGCACGTGGGTTTTGTTTCTATGGAAACAGCATCTTAATGCGACGTTAAAGGGGGTGGATACAGAGCTGACGACAAGGGCACAACGCGTAGGGCGATGAAAGTGCAACATTCACCGGCAGCAGTCAGTGGCACAAGATGTCTGCTGTCTGACATATCATAGCGCTCAGGAAGTTTCTCCTCCCGCTTTCTTGGTTAGCAGGGCGATGAGCCCCATCTAATATGTGACTGGTTGGCGACAGCGGCGCCTTTCTGAAACGTTCAGAGATTTTCAACTAGAAGCTCTCGGAGCGTCCGCACGGAAAAAGCACGCTGGGTGCAGAGCTCTTTCTCTAGGCGGCCGCATACGCTCCCTAATCATTGGGGAACAACTGGAAAAAGGCGCCGAAGCTCCGATAAAAACCACTATGTGGACACAGGCTCTAAGTGCATTCTGTACGCTGTATAATGTCAATACAGTTAAAATAAATACTTAGTCATAGGATGTGCTCAGGACATCCACATAATACCTGCACCTCAGCACAGAAATCCGACTGATTTGGTGTCAAAGAATCTCTGTCACACATGGTTTCTTTCTTATGTTCTATATAATATCTTTAATATGATTATTTATTTATTTCCAAGGATGAAACATAACCGGCACAATAGTGTGCACGTAAACATACAGAACTTATTGACAGACTAGGCAGACAGCAACATCAGCTTATCCAAATCGGAGCCCTTCTTTACTGAACTCCACCGTGTGTCTTTGCTGTACTGTACTGAGTTCTGTCCACCTCAGCCGGTTAATTGTTTCGGTGCACTGGTGAGTGACTCTGAGTTTAGACTGTGAGGTTGTCTAAATTGATGGATTAGTTGAACTCAGACACCAGTTAGCATTTGCAAAGACACATTCAGCTAGCTGGCAATTTTAACCAGGTTAAAATAACAAATGTTGCTGGCAGCAGGTCATACCAGCTGTTGCCAATTGATGTTAATTCCATAAGTAACTTCATAACAGGCCAACTTTTTTATTATCTTAATTGCATTTCTGTTTTACGGCATACTCTTCTGTAAAGCACTTGGTGCGTTTAATATCTTTGTTGTAAAGCACTTTGAACTGCATTTCTTGTATGAATGGTGCTATATAAATAAAGTTTATTATTATTATTATTATTATCATTAAAAGGTCTGCACCCTCTGTCTGCTCGGCCAAGGATTGTTTGTGAGGGACGAAGCTGTAAAACCGCTGTGTTCCTGTAACAGAGTGACACATCTTCTCTCTAGTTGATTTCATCGCATCAATGTACAATGTTTGAACCTCCAAATTAAACTTTGACTCATATCATATCAATAATTTAAGCTTATAAATGTAAGATTTTTGAACCACGACCTCCAGTATTTGCACCAAGGAGCTCATGAATAAGAAGGTGTGTCAAATTTAGAAGGTTACAGCTGTAATTTCATCGTGGTAGATACATATTTAATCAATATTTAAGTGAATATATATATCAGATTGGGCTTGGTACCAGTAGATACCCAAAAGTCAAGGACTCGGATTAGGATCGGGGCCAAAAAAACTTGATTGGAACGTCCCTAAAAAATATTGGCTCCTGTCAAATTGTCAACAGTGACAACATAACAGCAACATAACACATCAAATTTGAAGGGCCCGTGATGGAGATAATGACACAGAACAACAAATGTCACACTAGGTAAAAATGCAGGAACCTTATTTGTTCACCCTGTCTTTCTGTTGGCTCTTGTTTCAGGCCTCAAGGGAACATGACAACATCGGATCACACTCCAGTATCTCCAGTGGGTGGACAGTGAGGACCAGTCGCCACTATGCGATGTGTGTAAGGGACCAGAGGCAGTGTTGTTGTGGCCCCAGGCGGGATGCTGCTGACAGCCGGTCAGTATGACTCTGCTGGACTTGTGGCTATCGCGCTCCATCCCCATGTGCCTGCTCCTTCAGAGCCTTGTCCTCATGGCCCTGTGCTTCCCCTCGGCCAGCATGTGTCCAAAGGGCTGCATCTGCCAACGCGACTCCCACCTCCATGGCCTCAACGTTACCTGCAGTCAGTCCCGCCTCAAAGAGATCCCCCCGAGTCTCCCGGTGGACACCGTCCTGCTGAGGCTGGACCACAACCAGATAGGCGCCGTGCCCGACCAAGCCTTCCACGGACTCAGGCTTTTGAGGGAGCTGAACCTTTCATACAACGCAGTGGAGACTTTAGGGGAAGGTGCCTTCAGCGGCATAGAGGCAACATTACAGGTGCTGGACCTCTCCCACAATCGCATCACTAGCGTACACAAGGACGCCTTTGCTCGGCTCAAGGCCCGCGTCATTGTGGACGATAACCCCTGGCATTGTGACTGCGCCCTCCAGCAGGCCATCGGCGGAATGGCCCACAACCACGAGGCCGCCGCCCGGGTCCTCTGCAGGAGTTCGGAGCTCCGTGACCAGGAGGGACGACCTTTTTTGGCGGTGGACACTGACCTCTGTAACCTGGCCAAAAGGACCACAGACTACGCTATGCTGGTGACCATGTTCGGTTGGTTTGCCATGGTCATTTCATACGTGGTGTATTACGTTCGTCAGAACCAGGAGGACGCCCGACGCCACCTGGAGTACCTCAAGTCTCTTCCCAGCAAGCCCAAGAAACCTGACGAGGCTGACGACATAAGCACTGTTGTCTGACAGCCGTGTCAAAGTGACTGTGTCCCACACAAACCAAAATGTTTATGTAACAGGACCCACATTTCTAGTGTTTACTATTTCAAACTTTTAGGTGACGTGAGCATCATATCTGCAGAGAAATCTTTGTATTTTGGAAATGTTGTCGTACGTCCTTACCAGGGTTTGTTCATTTTGGAAATGTTGTCCTACGTCCTTACCAGGGTTTGTTCATGACTGATCTGAGATGAGATGAGAAGGGAGGCCACAAAGTCCAATACTATAACACCAACATTGTCTTTTCTACAAAAATTGCATATGAAGTTTTGAAAATTTAAATCTCAGGTTTAATTATTTACATGATAATGGCTTTTTTTTTTAGATGAAAATTTGAATTGAATATCTGGTACAAATGAAGTATATTTGTAAGACATGACACCCTAAACAGAATTTCCCAGAGCCCTCATTTTGGAATGTCAAAGCCCATGATAAAATGTACATTGAGTCTTGCAAACACTTGCACCTGCAACCAACTGCATCTTTCATACCCATTACAATTAAATGTCAAATAATTTACAGTTCTGCACAAAGATTCCATTTAAAAAATGTACGGCCCCAAAAATTTGAGGAAGACAAACTTAGATTGTAATTTTACCAAGTGGCCATGGTGTGGCCAGGATAATCCACTGCGGTTTGTGCAGCTACTGAACAATAACGCACTCTGTGGAGGCAAATGTGGGTGCAAACAGCCCACAGGGTGGAGTCATTACATACAGAAATGTAATCATCATAATGCTAATCCTAATGATGATTGTGTATAAGTTTTGAGAATAAGGCTTATAGTTGAAATGGTACGGGCTGCGTAACCCTGGGCTTCATCACTGAGGAGTTGACCACGCCGTTAGCCGAGGGTTTATGAGGAGGTCAGTCATGGCACCTACCTTGTTGAAATTGAGTTTTTTCTTCCAGAACTACAGCAGCCTATTGTAGCCTTCATCGCAAAACAATTCTGCTCAGTTTCCGGTTATATTGAGAAAATGTTCCATCATAATGAGATCCTTTTCATGTTATAACTATATTTTTATGTCATAGTCACACAAATCCTTGTTATTACTATGTATCTAATTATTCAGTTTTAGCATAGCTTTTACTGTTGTTACAACATATCGCCTTGTCTTGTCACATCAAGAAATAGTAATGGTATTTTGGTGACTTTTAATGATTAAACCATGCCTTCTTAGGGACCAACCGCCAGACCCAGATGGAAGAACATCTGTGTTAATATGTTCACCTGAGTCGCCTTCAGTTATTACCTGGCACTCACAGCAATTAAGCTTTACAGGCATTAGTGAGTGATTTGGGGAGCTTTGTTTTTTATTTTGCTCCACCTTCTTGGTGGAGGTTGTTGCAGATAATACTCAGGGCTGAAAAAACAAAAATACAATATGAATGAAACCAAGCCTCCGCCCCTGTGTGTACCAACGAGACAGTTTCAATAAAGTGATAAGTTGTAATAGCAGAAATCTTTCTTGTTAAAACTTGATAATTTGATATATAGTAATAACAAAAACAATGTGTCATTATGACGAACATTTCTTGTTTATTTTATTTATTTTGGATACAATGAGACGCTGAGCAAAAAATGTTTAACATACTAAACAAAACAGCACTCATCTCAACTCTGTCACCATCCACAAAAGGTTAAGGTCATTATATGCTAACAGTTCAAACATCAACTGACAATCTAGCAAAATTGGATATTTGCAAGCCAGAAATATTTGAGTGGATATATGTAAATTATGCGTGAGAAAATGTGTTGATTTTGCAGCATACCAAGATTAATGTTTATTTATTTTAGATCGGTCTATCTGCCTTGCAATGACAACCTTTTTAATTAACCTCTTAAATGTTATCGAAATGAATGTTACATTTAGCAAACGTAAAATATGTTACACGACGTATTTAAAATATACCAACAGACCTAGTCCTAAAAAAAAAGCATCCGTACAGAGTTGCATGTTTTAAATCTATGTGTTTAATCTTCTTTTGGAGTACTTAAATTCCACAAAATATGCTCATATGATGCAGAAATCACAGCTGAACTGCTCAAACTTTATCGTTTGTTAACATCCTCCGGAAATCTTGCTTTTGCTGGTGGTTTAACTTCTCACCTTACTGCAGTGATGTATAAGTGTACTCCTGGGTGTATCAGCAGACCATGGCATCACTACTGGGTGTGGTTGCAGGTGCAACAAAGCTCACTTCTGACCGGACCCGACCACACCCTGCAGTATGTGCTGAGTGAAACAGGCTTGATGTTTTTTAACCAGACAAACCTCTTTTCAGCCTGGTGTTAAATTAAATAACACAGAAAACTAGAAGACACCATAGCGGTGTCTTCAGCGTCCATGCAATTCCAACCAAATTCGTCATCAACAAGGGATGTCCCAGTCCAAAGGTTCCTCAAAATTTTGCCAAGAGCTCCCTTGGTACAGTTACATGCAAGCAAATACATGCATCGGTTTTGAATATGAAGTCTGGCTACCTGAATTACTACGGCAGTATATGTTTGGGAAAAGGCTGTAATTGGGACAGTAGATATTCAATAGCATTATAAAAAGGGGCCTCAAAATTCAACTTCGCTTGAGCTAGACGGTGAATTCTTGACCTTGAGAATGGTGGTTCTACAAAACAGTGTTAACTCACGGCCCAATTACTAGCTTTTTCCAGAGCTTTTGACCAAATCCCTAGTCGTCATCAGCTCCACTTGAGTCTCCTCGGTTCTCATGGTGTTGGCTGTTAGCTCATCGCATGAGCTAAGCAGGGAACGCCGATCACGTGACAACAGGTCACAGGGAGTCAGCACTTACCATAAACCCTGTAACATCCCTGTGACAACAGAGCAAACACCCTCTGTAGATGAAGACAGAGAGATGTGACTGAATGCTCTGGAAACGGCGAGTAAGCGGACCGTGAGTTGAGATTATCTTGTCAAAGAACCCGATTCTAAGGTTTCTGGTAATGGTTTAATATCTGTGGGCAGGCTGTTGCAGGTGTTGCACTTCCTCAAGTTTGTAAAGTCTATGTTTGTTCCTGTTGTCTTTAGTCAGCTGTTTAGTCAATCAGAGTCCGCCTTTGTGTATCTGTACTGATCAGAAGTAAGCACAAGGCTAAATGTCAGTTTCAGTGGACTCTTCTTGTTGGTGTTTCGTGGTTCCTCCAGTCCTTCAGAGTCAATGCTGTTACTGGTAATTGTTATCGTTTGCCTTCGCTCCATTTCAGGGGGAGGACAGATTTCTCCAACATGGGCATGGCAGACTATACCATCATCTCACTCATGACAAATCAACACAAACATCCCTATTCACGCCAAGCTGCCAGTGCATGCATCATTTCCCTTTAATAACACTGTGTACAGTAATGTTCCCCACAGTGGGTGAAGAGAAAATTGATGCTGTCATTTTCTCAAACGGCTTCCCTGCCATCACATTAAAACATAGAGCCAGAGAAAGGCAGCGAAAGCCACGTGAAAGACGAGACGGGAAATGAGATGTTCACCAAAAAGCAAATTTCTTGAACGCTAAAGGAATCCTGCACATGCTTGGTGACATGCTGAATACTGGGTGTCTCTTATATCTTGTGAAAACTCCTTTCAATTCATGTTTTGTTTGTCACAGGATTTGTACAATGATGGTTGTTGAAATAACGTCTTAGGGGATATGCAATGAGAATACGTAGATAGAGAACACTAGGATCACATGTAAATAGGAACGTCGATGTTGTGTGAAATACTTGAAATCCCTTTAATTAGTTGTTTTTGAATGTGCTAAACCCCTTAGCCTTGTCTTGTAGAGGCAACCTCATACTCCTCATGACAGGACCAGGATAGACTATAAAATGCATGTACGATGTAACGGAGCAAAGTGTAGCCAAGGACCCGAGAGTATTTCTAAGTGCCTGAATACTTCTCTCATCATTTTATCTCATTTTATTCACGTCTTCTTTCTCCACCTCCGGTATATGCTCTGGACACATACGCCGCTCATAGTTTAGGATTGATTGTTTTAGGTTCATTTCGCAAGTTAGAAAAAAAATGGGAATCAACCATGCTGATGTAAAGTGCTGTTTAACTGAATTATGCTGTACCTTATCACAGTTTTCCGTGCACAGACAGGGTGTGACAGACTAACTCACACAGCCGAGAATGAAGATGTTAGCACTGACTATCATGGATGTGTTGTAATGGCATGACATACAGAAATTGAAATAAAGTTGGTATGCATTGGTACATGGTATACTCTCTTTCTTTAAAAATGCACAGCTGTGGGCGGTAAAGGAGTAATGTATTACAGTAATGTGATAGCTTTATGCAGCAATGAGTACACACACAATGTCTACACAGGAGGCATGAAACATAGGTGTTTTCCAGGTGCAATTTGTTTCAGAGAGTACGCTGTTAATCAAACTAAAGGGGCATTTCTGATAAGACATTTTATCTTCCTTTTAATAATAAAAAACTACTAACATTTAAAAAACATGTTGACATCATTGATGTCTATACAAATAAAGGGTAGAAAATAGGGTTTCAGCTGGACTTTAAATGGCGTGACTACAGGGCCAGCAGCGCGGGGAGCCCACTATAATGCCTTAACATCTCCCAGGTTGGGGGCTCTTGTCATTCTGCCAACATCTTGTTACCTGTTGGCATCTCATGCTGTT
>JAVQJF010019084.1:0-29529 GCA_036023855.1 Gadopsis marmoratus | reverse complement strand
CCCCCCCCCCCCGTTTGCTTGTTGCTGTCCCCATCCTGGACTAGATGGCATGTGTGTGGAATAAAAATGTGCGAGGCCTATTGTCCCACCGTGCCCTTGGAAAGGAGAATAGGAGCTTGGGGAGAGCAGGCTTTCCTCCCTTTCAGTATAGAGACACACGGCTGCTTAAAGAGGAGCAGAAGAAGAAGAAAGGGGACAGCCCAGCCCCCTTGGTCTGGAGATCTATTGCTATTGCTAATTGGGAAATTTTTACATTTCCAGAAATTCCTCTGATAAGACCCACGAATGGATCAGACTTTAAAGGCGAGCTGCGCTTTGGGTGGGAGTATTAACCAGGCTAAACCTGAGGGAGATTATTGGAGTTATGAGGTGAAAAACATACTAACTGGTTGATTGTGTTACTTTATGCTTTATGACAAGTTTGCCCCCCCCCCCCTCAGGTTTTTCAGAGGACAACATTTTCCCCTCTGATATGGATTCAAACTGCAGCTCCTGATGCTTACTGAGCTGAAAGGATTTTTGTGAGGAGAAGACGCTAGTGGACTTCACACAGGTACCGTTACAGCTCACTCTGTTTTCACTCACTCTTCAGGGTCAGATATGTGAGGCTGAACTCTCACCATTGGCTTTGCACCCAGGACCTTGTCATAGAACTCCAAATAAGTTGAAACTGATTGTTAAAATGTATCTTTTTCAAACATTACAATGTTTTTAGGTTCATAGCTAATTACAAAGTCTTGAAACTGTCCATTATTGTAAACTTTGATACTTTGATTATTCTGCAGTAGATTGTTGATGCAGTGGTGAATGAAAAGCTTGGTGTCTATGTGAAGATGATCATTATAGACAACTGTTGTATTTTAAGAAAGTTGACATTTGTTTGATGCCACGTTTGATACTTATTTGCATTTGTAGAGTTACATGAGAAGATTGACAACACTCCTGTCTGTAGATAAATATGAGCTTAGCTTAGCATGAAGACTAGAAACAAATGAGATATGTACCACGAAGACAGGAGTGGTATCGATCTTCTCATCTCAACGCTCAGCAAGAAAGGGAATAAGCACGTTTCCCAAAATGTTTAACTATTCATTTTGACTAGGTCTACCCTTCACATCACTGCTGGAGGTATTATAGCTGTTGTTACTAAAAATCTGTTGTCTATGTCTGCTTTTCTGGAGGTGCACTGAGGGCAGGCAGACAGACCAGCAGATAAAGGTGTTGATGGAGGAAGCTGTAGAGGAAAGAGACAAGATGACCAGCCAGCAGGCTCTGTGTGACCCTGACCAGAACAGCAGACAACGCCCTGGCATCTCCACACTCAAAGTACTAAAGCTAATCATCACTTTGCTGCTACTTACTTGTAATTCTCACGGCGAGGGTTCAAACTTTGATAAGCCGGTGTAGACAACAACAGTGATAGATGGATTCACTGAGAGAACACGTGAGAGCAGTTTTCGGTCAGTTGAACATTTTCAGAGACATGCCTTCCATCAAAGTAGTTAGAATCAAGGCAAGAGCGGATGTTATGTTGTTTTCAAAAATCTCGGCAGGCCACATTTCTACTCTAGATCAGCATATCTTCATACTTTTGTCAAACACTTCATTATCACTCCCGCGCCCTGCCTTGCCTGATTGCAGCACTACATCAGCATGTGCAAAGTTAATGAAACATTTCTCCCAAAGCACATCTTTTTCCTCAGTCTATAGAAATTGGTTTGACTTTTTTGATACTGGTTTATTTTCAGAACCATTACCACATAAACCTTAAAATGAGATATATTAAAATTGTACAGGCAGCTTCTGTGCAGTTTTCTGCTTCACATTATAGAGTTAAACAACATCTGTTTTAAAAATTCATATTCGCCAAATTAGGCCTTCAAGACGGTAATATACAATTGATTTTTCTATTTAGTTTTTTTAGTCTGAGGATTATTGTTAAAGTGGCTATAATTGATATTTTTATATTTTTTACAATTAATAATATAGTATCAAATGAAAATGTGAAAACAATTTGACAATGTGAAACCTGTGGTCCGGAGTGATGAACCTCCAGAAAATGGTCACCTGAATCTGCAGCTCCCCAACAATGAGCTTCATGGTGACTTTCACCTCACTGTTTAGCTGTCCGGACCCCAACTTTAAAGTTTTGCTTCACTCACACTGCTCTGAAAGTGTCATTTTTTCGGACAGAGCACACAGCTGTTTTTTGCGCAAAAAGCTCTAAAATCAAGTGTACACTACCTGCTCATCACCAAATACAGACAGAGGCTGTTACTCGAGCATTTAGCAGCTAAAGGGCCAGATATTTCACTCAGAAGTTAGTAGAGACCAAACGCAAAGCTAAAATAAAGTTTCCATTTGCCAGGTGACCAGAAATACGACTCCAAATGAATGATAATGTTGTTACGTAACTGCTGGATGTGTAAATAGACAACTGAAAAGGTGACAAAACGTCAGTGTCATGGTCACGGCTTGTTTCTGCTGCCCCCAAGTGGCCATAAAATCAGTTATTGCAGGTTTAAAGATTTTAGGGGATTGATTTCCAGTTCCAGTTCAAGCCATTTGTTAGAAAATGATCGAAAACCTTACACTGACAGTGTTTTGGTGACTTATATTTCCCCTTGTGTTTTCTAGTTGTTCATTGTGGCGCTGTCCTTCGCCTGTTTCTGCAAGGCTCTGACAGGAACCTACATGAAGAGCTCCATCACTCAGATTGAGCGACGTTTTGACCTCTCCAGCACGCACGTTGGACTCATAGATGGCAGTTTTGAGATGGGTACCATGATAACTAATCTTTTGTACAGCTGATCAGGTCTTACTTTCTGCTCTTGCTACCATTTTCAAATTGACTCTGTTGCTGATTTGTCTTCCTGCTCTCTTGGTTTCTCTTTCTTGGGGAGCAGGCAACTTGTTGTTCCTTGCTGTGGTCAGCCATTTTGGGGCTAAGCTACATCGGCCCAGACTCATTGCTGCGGGCTGTTTCCTCATGGCTGTAGGGGCCTTTCTCACTGGCCTGACACACTTCTTCATGGGACGGTAAACGCCCGTTTTTAGAATCTGAATTTCTAAAAAAGAAAAAAACAAGTGATCTTGTTTAATGTTTCAATGTGGCACCGCTGGTTTTCACAGCTACAAGTACGACACAGTCATTCAGGTTTTCCAGAATGACAGTGTGAACAACGCCGCCTGCGTGGATCCTCCGAAAAAAGATGTACCTGAAATTCAGATAGGGTCGTCAGTGGAAGACAACAAAGGTAAGACTGTGGGCTAAATGCTCGGATCAAATAGTTGCCCTGAAAATTATTTATACTGATAAATCAGTCATTTGGGTTTCTATAATCTAAATCTGCAATGAGCAAGTTTTACGCAAGGAAAGACACTCATTTTACACTCATTAAAGGTTTTCTGCACCATTTGGTCAAAGTGCAAATGTACCTTTTGCAGCATCAGCTAACAATCACTATATAGGCACCCTCAGGTGTGAGTTTGGTTGGTCCACCACTTTGCTGTAGATAGAAATATCTCAACAACAATTGAATGGAATGCCATGAAATTTGATACAGAGATTGATGGTGTGTAGAAGACGAAGCCTGCTGACATTGGTGATGCCCTGTCTTTCCCCATAGCGCCAGCACCAGGCCACTTATCACGTGAAATATCTGAACATCTATTACATGGATCAGCAATAAGATTTCATGCATTTATGGTTCCCAGACAATGAATCCTACTGACTTCTTTTTCTCTAGTTCCACATTTGCCGTGTTAAGTGAAATGCCACTAGAATGGCTGTATACTCTTAGCTGTTACATATCTGAGCTTGTATCTTGAAGCTGAAGAAGGTTGTGAAAGTAAACTTAGTTTACTTATCATTTATTCATGTGTTGTCTATTCATGTCTATTCACAATAATTTGTTTGTATACTTATTAATATTTCATTATTATATACTTGTGTATTTACTTTAAATAGTAAATAGTTCCAGTTTTACTCATGTCTCTTATCTTGAAACTTCACCCAGTTTCATGTGTTTAAGTCTTTGTGTGTGTGTGTGTGTGTGTGTGTGTGTGTCTGTGTGTGTCTGTGTGTGTGTGTGTGTAAATTGAGCAACGTGACTCTCATATAAGGGATCAAAAAGGTCAGCTACATGGTGAAATACAGGTCCTTTAATGGAAACACTTCTGTAACTGGAGGATTCTGCATTGTTGGAAAGTTCCTATAGGTCCAAACCTATATAACATGTACAATAGAAAATGGAAATAAGTTTCTTTGTCTCTAAAACACTATAAAAGCTGTGTTCTGGTATTGTTTCTTTGAGATAGCTTTGATCTCCTATAGCACAATATGTGTTTGTCCACGACCTGTAGGTGTTTCCTGTGTTTGGTTCAACTTTAAGAGCGTAGGCAGTTTTTCCCACGACTAAACATGTAGTACAAGAACTACAAACCTAAATAAAGCACTAAAAGTTTACAACACTGGTCATGTGGGTGGAAAGGTCAGCTGACAAACCTCTACCCACGTAGTTGAAATCAGCAACCTGCAATCAGGACAAACTATACTAAATGCCTTTGCTATGGTCAGTGAACAAGAATCTTCAACAGTAGCATATACCAAGAGTCTGCGTTAACATGAAACCTGATTAAAACCCTTGACAACTCCCTGGCTTTCATTCAGTCATCCCTGGAATGCACTGATCCTGGTCTGACCTTCAAAGCCCCTCACCTCCCCGTGCTGTGTGCATACTGCTCAACAACTGCACAGACGCTGACATTATCAACCTCAAAACTCTTATGTCAAAAGATGTAGAGTTTTGACCTGAAAAAAATCTCCCTATCCCTGTTGCCAGAACTAAACAGAGACACAGCATTCACAACCTCACGTCAATGGCGCCAATGTTCAGTTTGTATGTGGACTGCACTGCAAGCCAAAAAGAGGTGAAAGCAGGAAAAGGGAAAGAGAAAGAGAAAAGAGACCGAATAATATGGGGGACCATCAGGTCACTGAGAAAGCAGACCGATCTGTCATATATATGGTAATAATTTGTTGTGTTTTGAGAATCAGCTCTTGTTCCAATCAGTTCCAGCTCCCTGAGATGGGCTTCAGTTGAAATGTTACGTCGGTCTCTCTATTGTTAGGGTTAGGTTGATGCCATAATTATTTCTTCTTCTCACAAAAACATGTCATACACTCACCGAATGCAATGTATTGATCCTGGTCAGCTATCCTGATGAGATGTACTTACAAAGAAACACAATATGGAAGTCACATACAATGCAGCGGTATCCAAGCGTAAAGCCACATCCTATTAAACTGATATTGAATGAACACCACATTGTATTCATACATCTGGTTTGAGGTAGTCCACATAATTGAGGTAGCGGACTTTATTTTCTCTTTCTCATTAACATGTGAATGTGACGGGGTTCTATTCAAAGTTTGATGGGGGTTTTTTTTATTCAGCTTTTGATACACATACACTAAAGCTGCCTTTCAGATACAAAATTATCACAAGAATCTGCAGATAATACACACACACACACACACACACACACACACACACTGCACTACATGCAAAAACATATGTGATAACAATTCATCAGAGACCATATAAATAAGTGTCCATGAAAATCAGGTCTTTTTAATACAAAATTAATATCATGCATTCCTATTCTGCGTGTCTGTGTGTGTGTGTGTCTTTATGGAGCTTGTGTACGAGAGTCCGGTTCCAACATGTGGATCTATGTATTCCTTGGGAATACTCTGCGGGGGATTGGAGAAACTCCGGTCACACCTCTGGGCATCTCCTACATCGACGACTTTGCCAAAGCAGAAAACTCCCCTTTCTACATAGGTAAGATATCACTGCTCACTTTGGATCTCCAGTGGGATTTTGAAAGGCTCCATATTATGTTAACCAATAGACACATTTCTTAAAACGTCTAAGTTAGATTTAGGTCCCATTGTCAGAGGGCAGTAACAAGTGTTCATCGGTGTCAGCCGTTTATTCATCTTGAAGGTATTTTCTTGTCATGTGTTTCCATTTTATAGGTTGAACATGTCGTCTAAACTCTTATTTAACAAATGTTCAGTTTCTCTTTTCACCTCACCTCCCCTCCACTACACCACCTCACACAAATTGTTAATCTTTTGATTATTTTGGGATTTGCAGCCTGTCTCCAGACGATTACCCTCCTGGGCCCCATGTTTGGCTTCCTCCTGGGCTCCTATTGTGCCAAACTATATGTCGACATTGGATATGTTGACATGGGTACGTGTAATGCATTTGTTTGCCGAGACGTACTGTATGTGTCATCAGTTATAGTCAGCCTTGACTCTAAAGACTAACGCTAGCTTAATCAGTTAGCTTGCTACAGCTGATCAAATCTGCAATCGACGGTCCACGTTTCAGCTGACAATATCAATGGTCTCCAGCTAGAAATGAGAAGCCTGCTGTTGTCTAGATCTGTCTGAATTCAAGGAGGCATTGTCCCGTCAGAGGTGCATGATGACAGGCCGATTTAAACCAAAGAAGGTTTTATTTGGCTGGAAGTTCACGCTTTGACAGAAGAGACATGGCGACTCTGGCTGGGTCTTTGGTTCAGACTGATTTTGGCATAGTCTGCTGCTCATGGAGCAAATGCCTGACACGCTAATATAAAAACAGGCTGCACACCTGTCGGAACAGGTTAGTGAGGAATTCTCTTGACTCTTAAAATCAAAGTCAATCAGCTGCAATCAATCCTGATCAAACCTGCAATTCAGTTTTTTCAAACAAACTCAATCAGTCCATTCGTAGTGTTCAGTGTCGCCACTGGAGAGTCGAGTGTCCCATCTTTGATAATTAAGATGCAATTAGCCAGTTTTTACCAAATCAAATCTGGTGTCCAATATGGTCACTTCACACGGAGGAAGTGACAGATTGAACTCTGCAGATTGGAACTGCACTCACACGAAAACTCTTTTCCGTCATCCAGAAAGTGTGACCATCACTCCGAAAGATGCCCGCTGGGTGGGCGCCTGGTGGATGGGCTTCCTGGTGTCCTCCGCCTTCCTGCTCATCTCCAGCATTCCCTTCTGTTTCCTGCCCCGCTCGCTGCCAAAGCAGGGGGGAGACGAGGGCAAGCCATCCCCCGCCCTTGAGACCCTGGATGGGACAGAGGATGCCCTCGACAACAATCACAGCCTCAAGCTGACTGACATCGCTAAAGGTTGAGACAATCCTCTTCTTCTTCCCATAACAGAGCACTGATGACACTTGATTGCATTTCCAGTTCAAGTGTAACTATTTAGTACCGATTTAGTATTTCACTAAATTACAGCATGTGTTCAGGTGTATGGTCATTGATAGTATTTCTACTGATGTCCTTCCACAGGGTTTCTTCCCTCGCTGAAGCGCCTGTTGGGAACGCCTGCCTACTTCCTGCTCCTTTGTGGGTGCATCCTGAAGTTCAACTCTTTCATCGGCCTGTTCACGTTCAAAGCCAAATACATGGAACAACAGTTTGGACAGTCTGCATCCAGAGCCAACTTCCTCATAGGTAAAAATGGGGGGGAATCGACTAGCTTGTCGCTTTTACATTTCAGTTTTTATACAGATGAAATAAATGAGGTAAACTGTGTTAATTAGTGAGCTTTAGAGGTGCTGGTAGAACTTTTTTTAATTTTTGGACAGAACCAAGCTAACTGATTCCATATTTCCAATCTTTATGCTATTTTAAGATACATGTCTCCTGGCTGTAGCTTCTTAAGAGAGTGGTATCAATCTTCTCATCTAACTCTTCGTAAGAAAGCAAATGAGGGTATTCCTTCAACATTTTGTCCCGTTTAAGAACATTCACGAATGAATTAATAGACTATGGTGCAGATTGTAACTGGAAGACGCAAACGAGCAATAGTTGTCATCCACAAGCAACAAAGAAATTAATAGAATATATGAAAAAACAAATGTAAAGAAAGGTGTGTTTTAGAGACAAACCCCTTATATTTAAGTTTTGCTCCTTTTTGACTTATTTTCATATGTAAAGGCCTGTTTTATGAATTTACTTGAGTTTTGTTTTTAATGGAACAAGCCACAACAAAATGAACATCAAGATCATCAAATGTGAGTGTTGGAACTTTACGGTATAGTGATTTAGATTTAGATTTAGATTTATTATTGTCATTACATGTTTACACATGAACAGAATATGTTCTCAGGTCCGAGAGTGCACAATACTATGACTAATGACTAATGATACTAGTGACTAATTGTGAAAGAAACAGAAGTCATGACAAGTTCAGTCAAACTGCAGCTTGGTACCCCAAAAGCTCATGAGCACGATATACAATGAATACTGCAGGTCACATGTACAGTAGATTGTATGCTTAGCATACAAGCTAATGCGAATTGTGTCACAGACTTTTAAATACAACGTGAACGCCTCTCAGTTGGGAGCCAGAAACTCATTAATTCACTCACGACTAAAGCTCTGGTAAAGAAATGTGCACACATTCTGTAAGAAAGTTAACAAAATAATCAGAGTGCTCTGTGATTAGGCAGTACTCCTCACATGGATAAAGTCAAAAAGATCATAAGCCAAAAGTTGAGCTGGCAGAGCCGGGTGCCTCTTAGGGTCTGATAGTCTGATAGTGAGAGACTTCCTACTGTACGAGGGGTCTCCCAGTGTCCAGACCCCCCTCATGTTTTTCTTCTAGGTGTGTTGAACCTGCCAGCGGTGGCAGTGGGGATCTTCCTGGGAGGGCTCCTGATGAAGAGGTATAAACTGAGTTTGGTGTCAGGCGCTCAGCTCTCCTTTGCGACATCCTTCATGGCATACCTCCTCCTGCTGCTGCAGTTTGGCACCAAGTGTGATAACATTCCCGTGGCTGGGCTCACCATCTCCTACAACGGGTCAGCGCTGAGACATGAAGGGTTTATGAGAACTCTTTTTACAGCCTCAAAATACAATAATTCAGATTCTGTTTTTAGGCACAACCTGCAGCTAATATAACCCTCTTCGCCGTGCAGGACGCAGAGTGTATCAAACAGCAGGGATATGCTCTTCTCAGAGTGTAACAGAGACTGCTCGTGTTCATCAGAGGAGTGGGACCCCGTGTGCTCTGACAGCGGCATCACCTACGTCTCTCCATGTATGGCTGGCTGCCTCAGCTCCAGTGGATACGGCAAGAACACAGTAGGGATGCACACATGAGTGCACAAACATACAGTGCTCACAGTAAACCTGCTTGGCAGCCAGTTGGAGGACGATATCCGGGTCTGATGAGTCCAGAGTTACTTGACTACTCACTAAAGTCTCACAAATAGCTATCTGCCGCTTCAAAACAGTAGCGGCAATTATATAGCGCTCTATATAATTCTATAATTTCACCCTTGAAAGCATTTGAGCAGTCTCACCATAAACTGACAGAGACATGTTTATCAGCCGTACCATTATTCCAAAGACACACTCCTCAGCAGCCACACCAAGGGAATGTGCTTTGATTAACCCTGAACATTTGACTGAAGGAAAAGGTAGGCAACTCCAAAAAAGAATAACAATATGAGTTCCTTCCCTTTTTCTCCCTGTTCATTATCTCTCTACACTCCCAACCCCATATAAATCCATGTTCTTTTCTCTGGAGTCATTACCTGCATTTATAAATATTTCATTATTGCATTGATTTTCATTAGTTTTAAGGTCCCACATATCAGAATTATGTATATAATCACATTTATCCACTGATTTAACGATAACATTTATCATTTCACTGTCAGTTCACTGTATTTTTATTTTCCTCAATTCCTTCCCATTTTTTTGCAACCCATTTATCCAGAATCATAAATTTGGTTTTTTTTTAGAAATTGATGTGGGATAATAACTTACTTACAGCAGATTTACTGATGACTGACTAATTGGGTGGGGCGTCTCTTAATTTCCAGTAACTCCTCCCACTACATTGCAGTTTCTTTCTTTATCAGGTGTTTCACAACTGTAGCTGTGTGTCCGCCTCCTACCCAGCAGGTAGCAGTACGTCAGTGAGGCTGGGCCAGTGTCCTCATGCCAAGGATTGCAGCCGCAGCTTCACCTCCTACATGGCCATATCTGTTCTCAGCTCCTTTATCAACTCTCTGGGAGCCACACCTGGCTACATGGTCATCATACGGTCTGTGCACCCATCCCTGGCAAGATCGACATAATGATAACTGGGAATATTAGCGTTTACCATTCTTAGGATTTTAGCCTAGGTGAGCCGTAAGTGACATCACAAACATCAGCATTTTGATGCGATTAACCAAACTAAACACCTAATTTTTACCAGTCAGTTCTAAGTATTTTAAAGAAATTGTTCAACATTTTGGGAACACGTGTACCTTATTTCCTCAGATTACGGCTGGGGCCTTCATTTACTGCAGAAGGCACCAGGCCTTTATCTGAAGCAGGCTTGTATTACACTGATTGGCATAGCAAACCTTCTACAAAATGATCTACAGTATGTAAGTGACCCCATGTTGTTTTGTAATTACAGATGCATCTCACCAGAGCTCAAATCCCTTGCGCTGGGCATCCAGACCTTGGTAACTAGGACTCTTGGTAAGCTTCCTTACTTTCAGTTGCATGTAAAGTGCAAATTCTTAACTTTTTGATTTGGACTTGTTTTGCTTTTCAATGTTAGTGCAGTTTCTGGTAGGTCCCAAAAAGAAAGCTCCCTCCTCTGGTAAAAATGTCACCTGGAGGCTAGTTTTACTGTAATGTTTTGTATTAGTTGGTGTGTGGGAGTCAAAATACGATACCATGAGATGTATGATTGAGGGACAAAATATTTATATTTCTCATATAAATATATATATTTACAATATTCTCCGTTGCAATGTTGTAACAGTATATATTTGGGTGATACTTTGTCTATAGGTGGAATTCCTGCACCAGTGTATTTTGGAGCCCTGATTGACACAACGTGCCTGAAGTGGTCGATAAAGAAGTGTGGGGGCAGGGGGGCATGTCGCATTTATGACTCTGCTATGTACAGGTATGCCATGCAATGCAGGTGTGGAAATAGAATGTGACTGCTAATGTGAATTTTCTCACAAGTGTTGAGCGGTATTGTGACTGTATATAGCTGAATTATTATTCCATGCAATTATTTTTTCTCCACCACTTTAGACACCATAGCAATTAAGATCTCTGCCCTTTATTGCCTTGTGTCCATCTTTTGTCTCTATTTCCAGGATCATCTTCCTGGGTCTGATCACTTGTCTCAGCGGTTCCTCGTATTTATTCACCATTGCCGTCATCGTCCTCCTTAGACGGCAGTTTCGGAAAACAGAGCGAGAAACAGTGACGCAGCATACTAAAGCTTCTAAGGAATTTGAACTTCAAGACCAGCCTAATGCTCCTAAAACTTCCGAACTGCCTCATGCTCCCAAAGTTTGTGTAAGGACTGCAACTGAACTGGAGCAGGGAGGACAGGTTCACATAATAGAGCAGCTACCCCGAGATGACAGTCTCACCTCCACAAATGACACCCAGGAGAGGCAACAACTTAAATCCCTGACAGAGACCACTGTTGAGTTTACTCCTCTTCCAAGAGAGGAAGCAAAGATAGAGACGGACGGGCAGAAGTCAGAGGAGGAGGTAAAAGAGGGGAAAGACGAGGTTTGCAAGGTGGCGAGTGCACAGGTGGAAAAAGAAATGATGGACCATCACGCGGATGATAAGAACAAGTTAGGGGAAGCAACAACACACAGCAAAGAACCTGACGACCCACAAAACTAAAGTGTGAGGTCTCAAACACCGGGCCAAACATAGCCAACTTGGATTATTCTAGAAAGGGTGGCCAAAACGTCACATTTACTTGGATTATCAAGAGCGTTTGCTTTTTCACACTGGACTATAGCTCTATGCTAACATTATTTTTCCCCCTTTTTTATTACAGGATAGAGCTATTATATTTAGTCCTGAAGAGGAAATGGGCTACCAGTGGTCCCATTTCTACAGCTGTAGATACTCGGAATAGCACTGGATGGGCACACTGACCCACAGTTCAAACTATTGACTCATGCATGCACATGATTACACTGCAGCCATGCAGGGCCCAGACTGAAAAAACATTAGAGTAAAATTCTTGGCCAAAATTAATGCTTTTCTTTTCATGTCAATAAACGAATCACTAAATGTGTGATATTATTGTCACGTGAAATTTATGTCTCAAAAACATACATGAAACCAATGTTAAAACAATTTCATGCTGTGGACACAAATGAACACAATTTTCAAATGTATGTCAGTGTTAATTAAATCTGCAGTAATTAAATTTTTTTTGGTCACTGGGGTTCAGTGCAACACTTTGTAAATACAATACTGACACATTATATCGCCTTATAAAGTTGAAGGGCAGATGTGCAAGCCAAGAGTGGCCACCTTTACCAGCTGTAACATTAGTGATACTTACACATTTTTCTGCATAAAGAGTACTTTTAAACTGAAGTATTACTACTTTTAATTAAGTAAAATATACTTCTTCCACCACTGTATTGCTCATACACCTGAGCATCATGGAATAGTGGACGCATCCCCAGTTAACGATAAATACAGCAAAGGTATGGATGCTCTCGACATGAGCAGCCATTATCAGAGGCCACAACACCATTACCTTTACTGGCACTAGCTACGCGTCTACTAATCATTTCCTGGCGGCTTTTAATCCCTCTTATGTCCATTGCTAGACGAATACTAATAAAGCCATATTGGGCATGTGTGTTGCAGCTTTCAAGCCCAAAACTCTACACTGAATGTGAAAATTGAAACAAGCTCTGCTATATAGAGGGGTGTTTGAAATAAGTATAGAATAAGAAACATTTTGCATACCTTGAAGATTCTGAAGGTTCACTCAGCTTTCTGTAAACTGAGGGTTAGTTGATGTTTCTTTCTTTCTTTCTCTGACGTGAGCAGGAAATTAAGCTGCCATCCATGTAACATCTGGCTCCTCACAATTGCCAAAAAAGTACCACAAGGGACAAGATAACACAATGATACAAGAGACATGTTTCCCCAGGCTGTAGTTTAAAGGAATAGACTTAAAATCCTACACAATGTACCCACTTTCCTTACTCTCCTTTCCATCCACCATGTCCTTTCTTTATTTCTGCACATATTAAACTTTCTAAATACGCCACTGTTATATAGTTAAATATATAATTGATTAATTATATATTCAATCTAATAATCATTATTATTTTATCAACCAGCGTTTGCCAGTGAAACATGGATATGATTGCATTAACAGGCACTGACAGAAATCTGTCATATATGGCCTAATTGTTTTTAGACTATCACCTTGAAATAGTTGCTTTGTTTATGTGTTCATGTGCAGAAATCAGCCAGGAAATATCAAATATGAGCCTCAGGGAAGGGCTGGAGTAAATCAAGTCATATAACCTTCACTCCATACATAGCCTATAATGTACAACTATATAATCCATGTTAAAGTAGAGAAATCTGGTAAATATCCTGTCGCTCGATCTTTGTTTCAGGTTACTTCAGGTTTTCTGGGGAAGCTTACAGGAAACACGGGGAGGTGTTTGTTGGACCTTGGTGGGTTTGGGGGTGTTACGTGTCCATTAGGACTGCACTATATCTCTGTGTTAGCTCAAAGCTGCGGCGATACCCACCAGCACTTACCAGCAGCCTGCAGCCTGTGGCGGCATCTCCCCACTGAGATTGTGGGATGATCCCTATGGACACAGACAAACGTACGTCAGAAAGATTATCATGGTAATCATTTTAAATTGAATGTGTTCTTTCCTTGCATTCTCAGATAATTAAATTTTTATGAGTACTTTTCTTTGAGCCATGGCTCCTACAGTAGATCTCAAGTACACAGTTCATTTTCTATTCCAAACAAAGCCCTGTTTCAGCTGAAACCACAGCAGCTCCCGTGCAGCAGAGTATTTTTTCCAGCTTTTCTAAAGATCTACCACAATGTGAGAGTTAAAAGGCCCCGTAAACCACCGTTGTCAGCAGGGGGCTCCTGTTTGAACGCTATTTCTGCTAAAGTTATAAAAGATTTGGTGATGTCACATGAGAAATTTCTGCATTTGTGTTTTTTTCCCTTGCATGTTTGATTTGAAGTGGGCGTGGTTTAGCTGGAAAAGGTTGATGTCATATATTTCAATACACCAATCAGAGTTTAGGAACACTTAAATCAAAGTCTGATGACAGATGTTTGGCCCCACGGGAGCAGCATAAACAAGATATACACACAAACATTGACATCAACTTTTAAGTTGATATAGGAAAACCTTTTAGCAAACAGTTGGCCATGTACGCATCCGGCAGACGCGGAGCAACATTAGCATTTTGGAGTGGCGTAGTGGAGTAGCTCTGTTTTTGGTAACTGCTTACTCCCGACCTGCCAAAAACTGCTGCCTGCTGTGGCTGAAAAACCATGATGAGAGCGGTGAGAGGCAATCAAAAAAGCAAAGTAGTGGGTTGTAAAACCAAAAAGGTGAGCTGAAAGATGCTAAAACGCTGCATAGAGAGAGCTGTGGGGAACTACAGCGTTGGGTAATAATTCTCTGTGGGTTTGCAACACCTTTCACATTACACATCGTCATTTGAGCCATTGTTAATATAAATATATAAAAATATTGACTATAGCTTTAAAGTTACCAAAAAAAAACATTTCTATTCCAAAACAAGTTTACAGGAAGCTATTGCAGAGAGACGTGGTTGCTAATCCACTCTAAACTCATCAGACTCCCTGGTCACGTGCTTTTAAGCGTTACTCGTGCTTTACCATCACTTCATTAATTAATACTTTCTCAGTTGTTTGCGACGTGTCCCGTCAGAATAATGAGACACCATCCATTATTAACGATAATTCACCTTAACATTTATTATTCATCGTCGATGAAGCCCAGAGGGAGGCGGCAGGGCCAGAGTTTGGTGAACTAAAACTCCATTACGTGTCTCAAGGTAAACAGGAAGACAGCTTTCTACTTTGACAGCGCTCGTCTCCCTGGTGTGGGTTTATGGCGGGTCAGTCCCATCACGGATGCTGATGACAATGATGACGAAGGTGATGATGAGGATGGTGACGTACAAAGATGTGCGTGTGTGTGTGTGTGTGTGTGCTGTGAAAATTTGCATTTTACTGCACGTGCACAGGTTTAAAAGTGTACATTAAGGTACAGCTGAGTGTGCGTATAACATATATATAAGACCCTCTTGGAGACCCCCCCCCCCCTCCCCTTACCCAACCCACTCTTGTCCTCCCCATTCTGTGTAAAGGCTATATTTGGAGGGAGCTGATGTCACAAGTGGCTTGAGCGATGAGACTATAACTGTTGGAGTCGGTATGTGTGACAGTCTGACAAACCCTGGACTGCTCCAGTGACAGACTGGGATCTGCTGGCTACTGGCTAACACAACACAAAGTAAGTACTTTTCTTTTTTATATCTTAAAACTCATTTTGTGTTGCTCTAATAAACATAACTACTGTATATTTTAAATCCATGATCCAAAAGGTTTCCAAAGACACCAAGTATATCTTGATCATCAAGACATACTTGAGAAATTTGGGATATTCTATTTAATGGAAACATCAAAAGTTATCAAATATATACAAATATGAATATGTTTTACTCAGAAGTGTGATGTACAGAAGCTTTAATCAAGCACTATAACTTGTGCACATGGAATATAAGGTATCTGTGATATCAAACCATGTCAATCAGTGGTCCTTTATGTCCTTTTTCAAGCAAAAATGCCAAATTTTCTCTGGTTCCTGCTTCTCAAATGTGAGGATTTGCTGCTTTTCTTTTCTTACGTGCTAATGAATTCAACATCTTTGGGTTTTGGATTGTTGGTTGTACAAACCTAAATTCTGACATTATATACTGATAATGTTTCTGCGCTACCGTCTTTTGGCCAAGTCTTTATTGTTAAAAAACAGTTAAATTACAACAAATAAAACACATCCTGCATTCACTGGTGTAACAATGAATCAAACTTTGTTGTATTTACTGTGTTGATCCAGGTAATCACCCTACACTATGTATCACCTGAGGGTGCCTGTGCTTCTCCTTATGCTGCTTGTATTGCTGCGCTGCGCCACCACTGCCCCAAGCTACAGGTAAGCATATACCGCAAGCAGAGCAATGAGCCCTTTGGTGTGTCTGTGCAATGATTTGTGGGGGGGTCGGAAATACATTAGTGGTCTAAGATTAGGTGCAGATTTTAAACAGTGGCAAGCAATTCAATTTAGCAGGTTTCACTTTGCTGACATTTTGATTACATCTGATCCAACACCAGCTTAAATGACTATTATTTTAATAGGTAGGAAACCAGTATAGGAGCTTAACCTGAGGTCAGCACACAAGCAGCTGAATATTGTGGAAATTGTATGATAAGAAGGGCTGTAATGCTCTGTGTGAGGAGCAGCGGGGCACTGTTCTGGAGGTGGAAGCCAATTGTGCTCATCTGTGGGAAAGTGCTTCATTGTGCAACTCGGGGGCGGGGGAGCTAAGTGGCCACTTTTTCTTCTTGCTCTCGGAAATAGTGGATGTTTTGGAGAGGGTGTCATCAGCTCTCAGTGTGAAACGGTCTGGCCCTTTTGTCTCTGTGATTCAGGTACTTCAGTCCCAGCTCATCCAGCGAGCAGGAAACTGCTCTCCCGGACAGTGAAGGCTGGTTAGCTCCTGGGCTAATCACCAACCCATTCCTTGGCCTCGTGGGTCCACGGCCGCAGAGGGGGCTCACAGCCATGAACAGGTGACGCCATTTACAGAAATCAGCAGCTGTATATAATCCCCATTACATGAAACTGCATTCTATCTATGAGTGCTATTGTGATGTCGGTGCATCTCTCAGCTTCCGTACTTTCTTTTATCCTCCCAGTCACCACATAGAGAAGAGGAAGTGCAACACAGCCACCTGCGTCACCCAAAGGCTAGCAGACTTCCTGGTCCGCTCCAGTAACACTATCGGTACCGTTTATGCACCAACCAACGTGGGATCTGCCACCTTCGGCAAGAGGGACCTACTGCAGCCTCCCAGATACCTGCCTCTCTAGTACCGACAGAGGAGGTTCAACCAGTGCTCTGATGATATAACCACACATCTTATGTAATGATGATCGTGAGAATGACGTTAATAATAATGACACTGAGGGTAACGATGAAGAACAGAGTTTTCTTGTTTATTTGATAAACTTTAAGAAACAGTGCCTTTAATTTAAACCATCAAAGTCAATATATTTCTTCTTCTCCCTGGCTTTGTGTGAGCGCTGTGGCTTTGTTAATGCTGTTCCACAATGGCATGATGTGAATATAAAAATCAAATTAAATAATAAAACAATAAATGAAAGAAAACAGATGTAAAGCCATATGAAATAAATGTTATATGTTGGTTTTGATAATAAAATTGTGGAAATATATTTTTTTAAATCTTGCGTTTTATGCCACATTATTGCATACCATGACAACTGCATGCATGAGCTATGAGCTGTTAGCATATCTTCAGCTAGTGTCCATTAAAACAACTGAAAGCATTACACAGGCAGTTTCCAACCTGCTTACCTGAGTCCCACACAAACTCCAGAAGGTCAAAGGTCAAGGTCAAAAAGTCTTTATTGTACCCCAAGGGGCAAATTGGGCTACAGCCATAAAATGCGGCACAAAAACATCAACAACAAAAGAGACAAGAGAACAGATAGACAAGTACGGTTAGCAGCAGTCACAGGTTGAACTTCATTTTCATCATGTTTCTCAGTAATTAAGGGAGACGTCCAATAGATCAGCTGAAGGTTAAAGACATTAATAAGAACCTATATTGCCATGTGCTGGGCGTTGCCGCAGGTAACGCCTTACTCCCTATAAGCAACATGTATTTAGTGCTGACCTATAGACCAGTGAATGCCTCAGTCATTGCTGGGGAACATGGAGGCTTAAAAGACACACAGGCACACAGTTAGTATAAACTTACTGACGCCAACTCTTTAGTCTGTTTTCTTTTTGTTTTCTGTCCAAATTCAGCCTCAGCTTTTAGACTGTTGTATCTCATATTTTATCACAACCTTTTCAAGGAATAGTTCAACATTTTGGGAAATGCTCTCATTTGCAGAGAGTTAGACGAGAGGATTGATCTGTACAGTAAGCATGTACCTGGAACAAGCAGGGAGTTAGCTTAGCTTAGTTTAGCTCAGGATAAAAGGCTGTAAACAGGTGGAAACGGCTAGCTCGGACGTTACTGGTCCCAGCCGAGAAATGGTCCGACATAACCTCACCTAAATCAGCAAAATACATTTTTTTACACATCACATTTTTTACAGATTAAACAAACGAGATATAATGTGTTAAATAGAGGTAGAGTTAATTATTGTTAGTAGCAGAGGCAGAAGAAAAACAAAGCAAATAAGCTAAATTTCAATCTATTGTTCTAAATAACTTTAAGAAAACACTACATTTTCCTCCAGCAAATATTTTCTAAATTACTTACATTTTTGTAAGAATTCATATCATCTTTCAACATATATAGGCATTGATCACTGTTACACTTATAGGACAATAGCAAATTAATTTGTATTGTGATTGAGATAAGAGAGTTTAGATGATGTTCACATGGTGTCATGAGTTGATAACCCTCTGTGGGTGGAGATCAATCCACAATTTAGTGATACCTCTATATTTACAAATGTTCTCTACAGTGGACAATATAGTTGTATTGTATTGTATTTTATTGTGAAATTTCAGTGAAATTATTAATTTAATTGAAATATGTAACATGTATGCATGCATACAGTAGGTACTTTTAGTTATAGAAAGCCCTTAGCATATACAGTCCAATAAATATAGTTTGTCTAAATTCCTTGTGTGACAGAATTGTGACCACAGCACTGTATTCCATATAGTCATGTGTTGTCTTCCTGCAGGGTTTATTCAGGGCAGTGTAATGAAAATCAAGAGGGGAAGTATGACGCACAGCATTAACCTGTGTTTGATTACCAGTGACCTGATCATCTCAGAAGCTGACATCAATACTCCCATGCATGGTTAACACCGGCATAAAATGTTTTTCAAAAATGAAACAAGTGCCGGCTTTTGCTGATGAATCGAAAAACAATGCAGCCATTATCCGCCAAACACCCTGACAGACAACGGGGATCGTGTCAAGATCTGTCGATTACTTCATGTAAAATCACAAATGGCACTGTACTTCAGCTGTTATCTGGTGCTGAGTTGTTTATCGCTGCAGTAATGATGGCTGATGATTCACAATCCGGTGACCACATTAATCTCTGACATTAAAGATACACTTGTGATCCAAATATAAACTATAGGGTTGCCCTACCACCAAAATACATTACAAGGGACCTGCTCTCACTGCAAAATTGATACAGGTATACTTTTGACACCGGGACTAAAACAAATGAATCAACTTAAATTATTTTAAGTTTTTCTGATGTTAGCAATAACACAATGTCCTTTTATTGTCAGACTGAATATACAGCACATACTCTACCCATCAATAGATGCACATAAGCAACCTCTGTATATAGAGTAACTTATTACATTACGCATTCAGTATTTATTTGTTGCAGAATCGTTAAATTCTGATTTAGGCACACAAACAAAACATCTACTTATACTGGGGTATCATGTGACCCCATGATGCTCCACACTTCTGCTAGAATTAGATGTATGGGTAGAAGTTAAACACAGCACACGGGTCCTTTGATAATTGTCTTTTTCAAACCACTTACATATGCATTCATATAGATTTGCCATTATTTGATAGGCCCTTTTCACCTCTGCTTTTGAAGCGCGCCCCTCGGTGCGTGCGCTACGACTTTTTTCCCTGCTGCTTGCCGTCGTTAATTGTAAACACGGAAGTTACGTTGCTTCAGTTCTCTGTTATCATGTGCTAAAGACAATTTCCTGAGCAGCTAGCTGTCACAAGTATTTTCTAAGAGCGCTTTAACACTCTTACCTATTACCACTTGGGTCTTAAATGTTTACCAACGTGTCCGTGCCGAGAGGCGGAAATAACAACGACCATTTTGACTGTGTCGGAAAAATGCAAGGGAGCGAGTGTTAGCTAGACACCGTTAGCAATTTCTGAACGGAATGGCGGATAATAAAGAGAAAACGTTTAGGTTTGTGGTCGTGGGCGGTGGCATCGCGGGTGTGACTTGTGTTGAGCAGGTGAAAATGACTTGATATGTAACACGTTAGGTCCACATAGAATACATCTATTAACCTCTGTACGGATGCTCGACTAGTGCGATGCATGTCATGCAGCCACTTTATTCTTGATTGACAGCTGTCGTCGCAGATTCCGTCAGCTGACGTGGCTCTCGTTACAGCAGGTCCCCACATCAAGGCCGTGACCAACTATAAACAGGTCAGGGGGATGAAGCTGGTGTTCAATGGGAACTATTATTATACGTACACAATACATGCATGGACGAATGTACTTTGACTCATCCAGCAGTTGATGACAACAGCAGATATTAAAACCTATTTTGTTTTTATTTGACATATTCTGGTTTGTATTCATTTGCCAATCACCTATCAATCACCTGTCCGTCTACCCGGTTTGCAGTGAATAAACCTGCATCGCTTTCCTCTGTGCTCCTTGGCAAGGTGTCCAAGACACTGGAGCAGTTTGATGTGGAGGAGCGACCATCCAGTGTGTTGGAGGAGAAACTGCCCAACCTGACTGTCATCCACTCTGCTGTCAAATCACTTAACACACGATCACATGTAAGCAGCTGTTTTGCAACGCATAGCAGAAACTGTTAGATTGTAGTGGTGTGTATGAATGCAATCATTTTGTATTTCACGGTATGCTGTGTTTACATAACATGTTTGATATGCTAGATTTAATAAGACATTGTGACTGCTGGTACAATGTGTATGTAACTAACAACTGTAAGTAACGTTAGTTGTTTACTGGTTATAATGTTACAATCGCAATAGAATTCAGAGTGATTTCCTGCAACATATCTCAACGCAGGGTTCTTGGTCACTATTATATGTGTACTATCGCCACCTTGTGGGCATGTGGCCTAAGTACAGCGTAATAGGACTGGGATTGGACTAAAAATGTGGCAAACAGACAGCACAGCTTTATGTCCAAACTCCAACCCCAGTTTGTGAAAAGGAAAATGACATGCCCAAGGTGAGAAGAGAGGCACAAATCTCAAAGCTTGTTGTGAAAACGAATCGCTATTTCCCATTCTCTATTTCTCCTTTCTACTCTCAGTCCGTGGAAACTGCAGATGGTCGGGTTTTTGGTTATGAGAAGCTGTGCATCTGCAGTGGTGGCAGACCCAAGCTCCTAACCCAGGACAACCCTTATGTGCTGGGGATACGGGACACAGACAGCGCCCAGGTACAACCCCATCACTCTGGATGCTTGAATTGTTATTAACAGGCAGGTTTGAAATTCCTTAAGGCACTGAACTAATAAGACCTTTGTAGTAGCAAGACACAGTATGACGAAAGAAAAAAAAATCCTCCTATTCTAATTTGTTTGTGTTTTGTGCTGTGCACCATTTTCTTGTGAATGTGACGTTCCTGCTGAGGTAAAAGTAAATTCCACAGCACTGGGCCTTGGCTCTGTGTAGAGAAGTGCATCCGCTGACATTTCAGCTGTTACAATATCTAATAAAAATGAAGGCAATTACAGAGTGCGTGGAGTTCTCTCATTTTAAAATAGAAATTGTCTGGACATGTCTATGGTAATCTTCAAACAGGCAAAAAAAAAACCCAACAGCATGTTGATGCGTAACAGTATTTGTCTATTTGTGTTTCAGGAGTTTCAGAGGCGGTTATCCAAAGCAAAGAGAATTGTTGTTGTTGGCAACGGGGGGATTGCCCTGGAATTAGTGTAAGTGAACTATAGCCAAAATACTGAAACACATATTTTAGCTAAAAAAAGGAAAATGTGTGATTGTGTTTTCTTTGACACATCATTCTTATTGAAATGATTATGTTGGTGTTTTCCAACTGAAGTGGCTGATCCCGTATGAAGCCCCTTAACATTAGCTCCATGTTCAGAGATTATTCACACTGTCCGCTCATTCAGAGTTTTTGAACATGTTCTGTGCAGCTTTGAGGTGAAGGGCTGTGAGGTGATCTGGGCTGTGAAGGACAAGGCCATAGGAAACACCTTCTTTGACGCCGGGGCGGCACAGTTCCTCATCCCGGCGCTGGAGGCTGACAAACCGGAAAGAGCTGCTCCCTGCAAGAGAACTCGATACACCACAGAGGAACCAGCACCTGGAGCATCCCAGACCTTCACAGCAGGTCTTCATTTTGGGTTTTTTAAACGCCTGACAAGTGAATTTCTCTTCTTTTCGTAAGCTGCAGTAGAATCTTTTTTTTTTTGCTTAGATTTGTGTGTGTGTGTGTCTTTCCAGATAGAAATGCACGAGGGCATGGTTCTACCCCCACAGAGTCTGGCAGTGCCCTCGGTCCAGACTGGCATGAAGGAATAGTTCTTCGAGGAGCAGAGCCGGTGAGATAGCGTGTTACTGAATGCCAAGCCTAAAGCATGGAGTTCAGCTTGGGAAGTCTATTTGTATGGATTTTACCATCTGCAAATAAATCTGCCTATCTTGACCTTATGTTACACCTTCCACCTCTTCTCCTGGGTTTCTTCTCCCCGCTGGTGTGTGCTCAGGTGGCCCGCAGGGTTTCATTGGAATACCAGTGTGAGGTGGAAAAGATCTTCACTGCTGAGGAGCTGCTCAATTCCCCACAGCAAACACTCAAACCTGAGAACGGTGAGAACTGGGTTTTGCTGCTCGGATCTGACCTCTGACTGATTTTCTTTCCCTGCTCCCCCTTTTTTTTTTCCAGTCCAACTTTTCATTCCGCAAGCATTTTCTCTCCCCTCGCTAGGCTCCTGGCCAGTTTACATCCAGCTGACCAATGGCAAGACGTTTGGCTGTGATTTTGTTGTCAGTGCCACCGGTGTCGTGCCAAACACTGAGCCATTTCTCCATGGCAACAAGGTGAGCCAAGCAGAAATAAGCTCTCTTGTGCTCTCAAGTCTTTTAAGTGGCGCAACACTGCAAGTCTGCATCTTCTTGTGTCTGTTTGAATGTATGTAATGCCATTAAATTGAGGTCTAGCTACTGTCCTATCTGCCTTTTTGTAAGTTGCCTTTTAGACATGCACCCACAACCCTTTTTTATATATGTGCAAATCTGTTTTTAAAATAAAATATTCTTCTGCCAGATAGATACATTTTTGATTTGGTAAATTAATTTCACTTATATAGTGTTTCTAAATCTACAAATTGGTTTCATTCACACACAACACAAAGGACGGCTGTAGCTCACACACTGATGGCAATGTAGCTGCCATGGAAGTTGCTGGCCTCCATCGGGAGCAACTTAGGGTTCAGCGTATTGCCCAGGGACACTTCGACATGTGCACAGGAGGAGCCGGGGATCAAACCCCCAACCCTGGGATTGGGTGACCCGCTCTACCTCCTGAGCTACAGCCGTCCTTTGTGTTGCAAAAATAATCTCTGTCCAACTGTGCTGGTGGAGGGTAAAGTCAAACAGTGCACTATTGGCTGTACAGTAAAACAGATGCGGAAACTCATGCAAAGCAGTTGGGAATGAAAGCCTCCAGATGTCGCTAAAGAACATGAGCTTTTATCACTCTGGTTTTAAGTTGGAATTCCCCACATAGAGCCACCTTATTGATACGAGTTTGCATATTACTCTGCTTTATTTTTAAATTTGTATCTCCCCTCTGTAATCATTTTTTATCATATATTGGTTTTTAATGATGATCATTTTTGCTCGGTTTTATGCATTTAGTTGGCACTGGCAGATGACGGCGGCCTGCAGGTGGATGACCACATGATGACATCAGAGCCAGACGTGTATGCTGCAGGAGATGTGTGCACTGCATGCTGGGAGCACAGGCCGCAGTGGCAGCAGGTAAACTAACTGATTGCATCAGCCTGTGCAGAATGCCTTTTGTTTTTTTCTCTCAGACTTTGCCTCTTTAGAAACTACAGCACATAGAACAAAACATACAGCGGTAGGGCAGTGCCTGATTGTTAGCCGTCAGACTAAATCATGTCACCTTGCAGGTCTGAATACCTAGTAGAGGTGTAAATATCCCATTCAAAAAGTGATTTGGATCCATTTCCGTTCTTTCAACAAAGCAACAATTCCATGCATTGTCAGTTCTCACATACTGCCCTCAATTCAAAAACGTGAATTATTAAAAGCATATTAACTGATTCTGTCATCAATCATTAAACGCACACACACACTGTAATCCCTTAACGAAACACAAACTTGATGTCCTTGGTAATGAGTTAATGAGTCTGTTTTTTGGATTTACACACAGTTTTTGTATTTGCAGCAGGATAACATTGAAAATGCGTATCGGAACACACATCTGTGATGATATACAATGTAACTTATTTTGGCTTGTAAAAAAAAAAGGGGGGGCCAGATATATTTTGGATGCAAGTCAGTCAGTTTGCCGTAGAATGAGTCGTCATGAAAGCAGGCTGGTTTCACTTCACCTGGCATCAGCAGGAGAGCGAAGAAGAAAAAACAAATTGGACAGGGTGAGAGGTGAGGGAAGAGTCCATATATGTAGAAGCTGAAAAGCTGAAAAACAGTTATACTTCCCCTATAAATTTGAATCTCATTATGGTGTGCAGATGCGTTTGTGGACACAGGCCCGTCAGATGGGCTGGTACACCGGCCGCTGCATGGCGGCACACGTCCTGTCAGAACCGATAGAGCTGGACTTCTGCTTCGAACTCTTCTCCCACGTCACCAAATTCTTCAACTACAAGGTGCCGTGACAATGTACTGCAGGGGAGTGAAGTTATTTAAACAATAACCAATATGTTAACCATCTACTATGTAAATTCTAACTGTTTTCCATTACTTTCAAGGCCTTTGAAGGTCACTTCCCAGTGCTACTTAGTGTCCTCTTCTCACTACCTCTAGGCTCATTCACACTGTGCGTTTAAACAACTTCCTCTCTGCTGGTCATTCCACAGGTGGTCCTGTTGGGGAAGTTTAACGGGCAGGGGCTGGGGCCCGACCATGAGCTGCTGTTACGCTGCACCAAAGGCCACGAGTATATCAAGGTGATACTTGAGAGTATTTACACTTGTGTTTGTGTGTTAATGCCTCCAGAGTTTCTTAACAGCACAAGTCGAATTTGTGTGTCTCACTCGCCAACATTAATACACTGTGTTATTTTACACACAAATTTAGTGCATCAAAATGTCAAGCAGTTTGGATGCTGTTAGACATTCTTGTGGCGCCAGTGGCATCTGGAAAATATGCCATTTGAATTTTTGTAGCTGTGTGAAAGAAATCACTGTTGTACCAGGGGTGCGGCCTGCTGGTGCTGATGAGTCAGGATCAAAACACGATCCGCTGGTTATGTCAGAAATGTAGCTGTGAAGGGATAGCGTGCGATGATGCCTTTCCTCTCAGGTCATCACAATGGTTTCATTCGCCACTGGAAGGGGGACATGAAATCCTCACGTCTGGCTTCATTTGCACACATATTACCCCTGTATGTCCGTCCCAGGTCGTTCTCAGCGGAGGGAGGATGGTGGGAGCGGTGCTGATCGGCGAAACAGACCTGGAGGAGACCTTTGAGAACCTGATACTCAACCAGATGGATCTGACCCCGTATGGAGAGGAGCTGCTCAACCCCAACGTTGATATAGAGGATTACTTCGATTGAGCATGAGGGGTGTGCTTTAGGTGCCTGTTGAGCACTGCGAAGATGACACTGATGAGGAAGTATGAATTAAGGAAACTAATGCCTGAAGAATGTCTAAAGGCATGAGAGGGACTCGTGCATTCTATCATGTCCAACCTAATGGCTGTGTCTTGTCTTGTCTCTATTTCGGTTCTTATTAATGCACTTGTACATTTAAGAATATATTTTTGCTTTCAAAATAAAATATCTTCCAAGTGCACTAAATGAGTTCTTGAGCAATATGTTTAGAAAAGGCTTTTTCATTTAGTCATAGCATGAATGCAAATACATCACTTCATAAACTTCACTGACACGCTTTACTCAAGACGAAAGCGGCATGTTCAGTAATTCTTATGGTGAAGAAAAATCTGTTTGTTGCTATGTTGTGTTAGTGACTCTAGATCAAATGTCTACCTAAACAGCAACTACGGCTCCTCCTGTGCCTCCACAGGCATTATAACAATAGATATAACCGAGGTCGCTCTATGCTTTCTATTGTTCCTTGGATGTGTTGCTCTTGGGGGTGTTGCTATTCGAATATCCCCTGAAAATTCACCTTTGAAAGGACAAGAAACAGTGAAGTACAAGTAAAGTGGAACGGGTTATCTCCATAGGGAGAATTTAAATGACTAGAAAAGGTTTACTTGCTGTTCCACTTGTTGGATTTCCTGTAGTTTTGTGCTTTATACTGTTACTGTCTTTTTGGGTCAGTGGTTTAGCAAGAGGAACCTGCCCACACTGATTTATCTGCTCCCATTGGCTGATAAAGGTCGACATGGCAACCTGTTTTTCACTCACTGAGCATTAGATCCAACATGTGGAAGGCAACAATTGAATACTTGTAGTGAGGAGGAAAGGGGCGCATGTTTCAGTTCTTTTCCCTAATTTACAACTATGGAAATAAGTCATGAGATTCTAAAAGGAGACTGAAGAAACTGAGGGCAATAAACACGGATATAAGGCACTCCTTTTCCTAAAAAGATACTGACATGGTCTCCCAATGCATGATGATGCCAAGTGTACCTGTGTGGGTGGAGAGCAGGGCATTGTTTACAAGGTGAGTCAACACTGCCCATAGTGTGGCACCTGTATCAAGATCAAACACTTTTGTGGAAATGGAGGCTGCTAGAATGGAGGGTGGGACAATTAGTGGAATGACATCCTGTGTTAATGTTTTAGCATGTTGCCAAGCAACAAGTCAGATCTGGAATGAATTGGAGGGAGGTTCCTTGGGTGGACTTTTGTATGTCACATAGGCTTTGTAAATTGCAACGGGGCTAAATCCTTGTTGCAAAGTATATTCGTTTGCTATATATATATATACAGTATATATATACAGTAGCTCTGGCTCCTTTTAATGACTAATATGACAGAACTTTGATATTAGAATTGAAAATTATAAGAATTCAAGCAATCAGCACACTGAGTGATGGGCATCTACGATTTATCACTCAGTCCCAGTTTGAATTGGAGAGGGTAAATCCTTGTTTCTTAAACAGCATTATGTTTTTATTCCTTCTGGGACTATTCAGAGTATGTTACAGACAGCAGGAGCCAAGATACGGTGGTCGTGATGATGAGCCCGCAAAAAAAGCTTGATTTCTCTCATACCAGGTGTGTGTGTGTGTGTGTGTGTATGAGTAAACAGCAGGATTAACTTGAGTTAAAGTAGTTGTACCCCTCTCTGTGTCGGGACTACTACTTGCCTTCACAGCACTGATATTTAAAATGCTAAGACCTGTAGCGATGTGTCCATTCACTGAACTACTCCTTTGTTATGTACTAGTAGGAACTAGTCCTCTCAGAGAGCAAATCGATCATTTGCAGCATCAGCAGAGGCAGACCAGTGAGTGTCAGTTGTTTGACGGACCTATCAGTCGTGGGGAGCGTGCCCGTAAAGAGGAAGGAGTGACCCAGACCAGGAGAAATAGAGAGAGACGGAGATCGAGTGACAAAGACACAGAGTTGAGGAACTGAAAACCCTATGAGAAAGACTGTCTGTATCTGTCCACCAGCTCCAGATACTGATGGGGATGAACAGGAAAAGAAGCCCTCCCTCTCCTCCGTGCATCACAGAGGTCATCGCCGGGTTTCTGTAAACACTGCTGGAGGAACTGGAGAAAAACCTCTGAGCCGCACCACCATTGGCTCTAGAAATGTGTTGTATATAGTTTTAGTGAAGACTGTCAGCGTATATCAATATTCTATTAGGGGGAATTAAATAATTTGAGCTAATAAATAAAATAAGGAGTTATACCAATAGAAACTGGCTGACACAGTTTAATACATTTGTAGGAATATACAGCACTGTGTAAATGTTTTAGGCAGGTGTGAAAAAATGCTGTAAACTAAGAATGCTTTCAAAAATGAAAGTGTTAACAGTTTAGTTTCATCAATTAACAAAATGCAGTGAATGAACAGAAGAGAAATCTAAATCTAATGAATATTCGGTGTGACCACCCTTTGCCTTCAAAACAGCATCAATTCTTCCAGGTACACTTGCACACAGTTTTTGAAGGCACTCGGCTGGTAGGTTGTTCCAGACATCTTGGGAATCTAACCACAGATCTTCTGTGGATGTGGGCTTCCTCAACTCCTTCTGTCTATTCATGTGATCCCAGACAGACTCGATGATGTTTTTTGAGTTTATTTTTGAGTTCTGACTCTTTTATTTTAGACGCGCTTCTAAGGAGTCGTTCGACTAGCAGCATGCATTAGCGTGTGTGTGTGTGTGTGTGTTTTCTGGTTGAAGGGACGTAGATATTGAGTCTATTGTCTGTTTCCACTCTCCGGTGCGGAAGGTGGCGGTAATGCACCAAGAAGCTGGATGCCAGCCGCCGTAAAAGTAGAAGAAGCAGCAGCAGCAGCAGAAGAAGGCGGGGAAGAAGGCGAAGAAGAAGAAGAAGCGTTTTTTTTTTTTCCGAGTGGGTGGGATTATGTGAGAGGCGTTGCCACACGGACGACTCCAGGATTATATACCCGCAGCCCGTCACACATTGTCATATATTGCGCATTTCGCCGCTGCGTACAGCACAGTCACCAGTCAGAGTTTAAGATCGCCCAAGAAATAAAGACGTAGCCATGGCCAACTACATTCACGTGCCCGACGAGGCTCCGCTGGTGCCCAAAATAGATGTGACAGTTGACGAGAGCGACTACAGATCCGGTGCGCTGAAGCTGCTCAAGGAGCTGAGACCGAACTGGAAGCCATCCGAGGTCAAATTGAAGGTGCCGTTTAATTTAATTTAAAACATTTTTTTGGGGTTTTTTTTTTTACACAGCTTAGTCTGCTTGGTTTGTCATATTTTCCACATCCCCCGCCATGCCGCGTTTACTCCTTAATTAATGTATTTATTTATTTATTTAAATCGCGACTACGGACGTTAGCTAGCGACGTGGAGAAAACTCTGGTTAGCTAATTTATTCGAGGAGCAAATGGCACCCGAAGCGAGCTGCCGCGGGCGGCTGAAAATGCCACGAAACATGTTAATGTCGCTATAAAGCGGCTGGATAGTGTTTCCACCTCGCTACATTACAGCGCCGGCGAAGGTACCGTGGTAACGTTTCTTTGCCTTTTGCAAATAGCATCTGCGTCAGCTCGGTCCAGATCAAACGGTGGGAGTGTTGCGCCGCTCTTGGCGCACCCTGCAAATCCGGTCACTCCGCGCTGCTTCTAGTCCGTCGACGTTATACAAAATGTAAACACTAACGTCGCACAACGCCCGGGGTCTAGTGGGTAGGGACCTGGAGGGTTTTTGTGTTTTGTTGTTGGGGGGGGGG
>JAVQJF010019081.1:0-25337 GCA_036023855.1 Gadopsis marmoratus | reverse complement strand
AACAAACCACAGACTGCTCCTTTTTAAAATAACTGCCTCGACCGGTTGGGTAGAGACAGAAAAAAGAGAGGGGGAGGGGTAGAGTGGGAGCAGGATGAAAGAGAACACACAGCAGCAGCACAGTACAATTCCACATACAGATGTAAAGCAACGGCAGCTACAATGTTACTGATGTTAAAATAAACAACCAACAGTATCAGCAGCACAACAACAGCTACACTAATAACAGTAGCAGCAGCAGGCGTCTGCATCCACTGGATCAGACCCGTGTGCATCCAGACTGTGCAGAACCAGATCCCGAAGATCCAGACTCCACACAGTCTGTGAGAGAGAGAGGAGCTCAGTGCATCATGGGATGTCTCCCGGCAGTCTAGGCCTATAGCATCATAACTAAGGTGGGGCTCAGGGCTCACCTGAGTCAGTCCTGCTATAAGCTTATACACATACATGCAGCTTGCATCCCACGGAGGAATTCGACTTCTGCCTTTAACCCATCCCTGCTGTCCTTCCTCCTGAGGACGGCCTGGAGCAGTGGTCAGCCTTGATACGGCGCCCGGGGACCAAGTCCAAGTGCTCATGTCCTGTCTTGGTCAGGGACAGGGCAGGAGAGCAGTCTGTTCTTTTTGCATGTTTTTCCTTGGGGTTATATATTTTTTATGGAGGAAACCCCTAGTGAGCATGGGGAGAACATGCAAACTCCACACAGAAAGGTCTGGTTCCCCAAGGGTATCGAACCCAGGAGTGAGGCAACAGCACATCCATTGAGCCACCATGTGGGTTAGGGTCACTGGCCATGGTCACTCTCTCAAAGCAGCAGTCTTAAACACATTCCACATATTATGTATAAATACATCATATACAGTATATACATGTTATACATTATATGTTATACATGCAGGAGTTCAGCTGATCATGTGTCAGCCGCTTCTCTTCAAACTGCTCTCATCGCTCTGTCTGCTGAAACTCTGCTGGGGAAATACAGAGGTGAGTGTCTGTCTGTTGTCTGTTGAATGACTGTTCCCTTCAGAATAAAACCCTGCTCTTTGTGTCCTGCAGCTCTGGTGAGTGTTGCAGAGAACAGTTCAGGATCAGTCAGCAGGTCAGGACTCAGATGTTTACTGCAAGACCTGAGCCAGGTAAAACCAGTACAGACTACATTTCCCAGCATGCCCCCCTCTCTCTAATGTGTGTGCGTGTGTTCAGGTCCCTGCGGCAGTGCAAGAGGAAGCAGTTTTCGGTGGCGTGGAGGCGGCGGTGAGGTCGTGTTTTAACGGGGTGAGAACACAAAAAAACACCCTCGGCTGCAGGTGATTGGTGGTCATTATGGCGACACATTGACCGTATGTGTTTACAGGTGTTGACCCCGACGGCGAGTGAAGAACACGTGTTGTCATGGCTGCAGAGTGAGCCACGCCTGTTGCTATGGTTACCCACTCTGTATCGCCTGATTGTCAGTCAGAATGTCAGTCACACCGTCCGCTGCCACACCTGCAAGACCCTCCCCATCACTGGACTCAGGTGACCTATCATCATCCAATCAGAGCAGTTCTTTTAAATGTAGCCAATCATCTCCGTTAGTAGAGTCTATGTTAAAAAGAGCAGCAGTGTGATGGATCGTGTGTGTGTTCAGGTATCGCTGCATGAAGTGTGTGAATGTCCACGTGTGTCAGACCTGCTTCCTGACAGACAGACAGACGAGGAAACACAAAGCCCACCATCCAGTGCTGGAGTTCTGCAGACAGGTAACAGAGACAGACAGACAGACTTTTTAACTTTCAGATTTCATTTTTAATCTTCAGTTTTGTTTTTCAGCCCACCTGGAGGGAGTCTTTGTCCTCGTTACTGCACAACGCTCGTCACGCCTTGTTGCCATGGCGATACACTCAGAGAGAGGCCGACAGGAGAAAAGTTCTGATGTGGGTGGAGCCAGGAGAGACTCAGAATAGGTGAGTCAGGTGTGACTTCAAAGACAAGCATTGAAAACACCTGTTAAACAACTTTTGTGATTAAAGATTTTGTTTGTCAGTGCTCCGCCCCCCTCTGATCCCTCAACACGACTGGCTGCCTCAGCTCTCTGCCAGAGTCCCTCCTCTGACAGAGATGTTTCCCATGATGCCTCGGTGCGACATCCTTCCTTTTCATCCAAAGCTCTGCAAACTGACGAGATGCCGACTCAGCAGGTGACCTCTGGTGACCTCACTGCTGTTAATTAAATGAAAAATCTATAACATGATATAATTTTAACATGTTTTCTTGTTGTTGATGATGAGCAGTCGAAGGCGGCAGCTCTGCTTACTGAAGTCAGAAACCTGCAAAGAGACAAATGGTGAGAAACCACAACGAACCAATCACAAACTGGTCTGGAGTTCATCTTCATCGTCCTCTTCTTCATTGGTCTTCAGGTTGTTGGAGCAGCAGCTGCAGGCGTGGCGGCTCACCGTCCAGTCAGAGCAGGGCATCTTGGAGGACAGGTGCTCTGAGATGGAGGTTACCATGGAAACGCTGAGAGAACACAACCTCAGTTTACAGAGCACGCTCACACAGGTAATCAATCAAACACACACACACACACACACACACACGCACACACACACACACACACACACACACACACACATCTTGTTCATCTTCCCTTCTTCAGGCTCTGAATAAGATGACTGCTCAGCAACACGCCAACAGGCCACGAAGCGTCAATGCAGAGAAGAACACGGAAGATGAGGACGAAGATAAAGTACTGCTGGAGACAGAGGACGAGAGGAGTGAGGACGAGCAAACTCCATCTCCCACAATGCACCAGGACACCCTCGTGTCACATGACATCTACTGTGAAGAGGAGGAGGACTCTACAGGTGACAAGTTTCTCTGTCGTCCAATGGGCCAACAGGATGGACCAGAGGAGGCGGGGCCACCGGAAGGGGACACCTGTCTGTCTGCCGAAGAGGAAAAGGACTGTGGGATGTGTAGTCCAGAGGAGCTTCTGCAGGAGGCTGTAGAAAGACTGAGGACAGTGATGGAGACAGACAGGTGGAGCTCGAGACAGACAGGTGAGTCAGGGAACTAGAAAAGAAAATGTATGTAAAGAACAAAATATCTGATCCAAACAAACCTGCTGATAATTTACTGTAAAAATCTTAATTAATATCAGTGACATCAAATTAACATACACTTTTATTAATGATTACACAGCAGGAAAGCAGCCAGTCTAATGGAAACTTCACTGATATAAAGATGTACGTACACAAACACTGCAGCTGAGTTAAACCGCTGTGACCTGCTCATGTTGTAGTAGTATAGGTGATGATTTGTTATTATTTGGATATTTTAATTCCCCCAGTCAGCCGTAAGTCATGATGTCCACAGTGAAACCGCCTCGTTTGATCAGTAAAGTTTAAATACTTTAATGAGTCAGCAGCAGAGTAATGGACAGTTTCTGTGATGTGTAGTGGTTACTATAGTTACCGTGGAGGTATTGATCTTTGTAAACCTCAGGTCTGACGGCTGTTTTAGCGAGTATTTGTGTGAAACCTGAAGTTCCTGTCCGAGTCGTAAAACACAACTGACTCGATAAAATAATTTTCTGTTTCCAGGTGAGAGGAAGGGGGCGGAGCTTCTGGAGGCTGCAGACCAGGTGGGAGACTCGATAGACCACCTGGTTGATGCTGTAAGAACATTGATGACCAGGTGACTCATATTCAGGTTAAAAAAGTTGTTTATTCAACATGAACTTATTGATATTTAAATAAACATGAGTGTAAACTTATAAAAAGGTATCAACAACACAAGGAATTTATAACGGTACCTGAAGAAAAGGTACCAGAGGCCGTCTCACCTGGCGCACACCAGCTTCAGGTGTGTTTAATGCTATAGAAACACACAGCTGCCAACATTATCAAAAAATCATTGAATCAAATTCATTTTCTGTTTGTGTGCGTGTTTTTTAAAGATTACAATTTTTATTTTCATTTTCATGATACACAACTAAATTAAAATGTTAAAATTGCATTTTCAGTTTTACTTTAATGACAAAATGAAAATGTTGATATCTGACTAAATTAAAATCCTAACTCTTGTAATTATTCTGTTTTTGCGATGTATGAAACACTTGAAATCCAATACACAAAATCTGCATTTTCATTCACATGTTTGTGTGTATATATATATATGAAAATGATTAATTTTCTTATTTTCACACACAAACATAAAATGACTTTCATATTGATTAATGATTTCATTTTAATATTGACATCAGGAGACTTCCATAGACTTAAGTCCAGCAGCCTCATTTATAAACACAGAAACGACCTCATTACTTATTAACCTTATTTTCTTCAGTTCAATCAGGTTTATTGATGATTTCTGTGTGACATGACGGCATCTTTAATTCTTTATAAATGAGGCTGTTACGTGGATAGGTTCTTACTTATTTTGCCACCTGACCAGGTGTCCTGCTAACTTCCACCCCTCTCACAGCCCCGCCCCCTCCGGGCCCTCCCTCTGCGGGGTGAGGGAGGGTGTGGCGGGCCTGTAGAGCTGGGGATGTTCCTGCCGGTTCCTGCCCGTCGCAGACCTTGTCTCCTGGGCTGTGTGGGCGTGGCCTGAGCCCTGGTTCTTCTCTTGGAGGCTGTGGGGCGTGTCCTTCCCCCCCTCCCACGGGGCGTGGCTTGAGCCGTCCTGCCCCGCCTCCTGATGGTGTTCTGTTTGTCGGACTGTGCTGAGTCCCTACTGAGCGTGCTCAGGAGGAAACGGTTGGTGTGGCTGAAGGCAGTGTCTGATGACTTCTGACCTTTGACCCTGGAGGACCCCTCCCCCTGCGGCCTGTCAGTGTTCAAGTCTGGACTCAGACTTCTGAACAGCTGACGGACGCACGGCGGCGGTGGCGGGCTGGAGGCCGCAGAGCCTCGTCGCCACAGGAAGCCTTTGGGGGGGTTCTTAAGGATGCGGTTGCTGCTGGGGTCGTAGAACCTGACAGGAAGTTGTTTGTATTTGACTTTTAACCCCTGCGGATCCAGTGGACGCCTCTTCTTCCTGCAGCGTTTCGGGGTGGAGCTGGCTGCAGGTGTGTAGGTGGGGGCGGGGCCTGAGGGGGAGCAGAGCAGGTAGACCACAGAGGTGCGAGGCTGCAGAGGTGTGATGATGTTTGAGTACAACGAAGGGAGGCAACGCCACGTCTGCACATCAGGCGTCCTCTCTGCTGCATCCTGATTGGGTGCAGAGATACTGGTGGGCGGGGGCTCCAAAGCTGCTTGACGGACAGCTGGTACGACCAGCCTTACAGTCTGAGTGCTGTGACTGACTTTGACCACCTAAAGGAAGAAAAACAGGTGACATTTTTCTTCCAACAGAAACTTACTGAAAAACTGTAAACCGTCTGTCGTTCTCACCTGACACCTGGACGCCACTCTGAAGGCCCGCCTCTTTCTCCTCCTGATGTACGCCGAGTCATCTTCATCATGCTCCAATAAGGGCAGGATGCCCGTGTCTGGCCCCGCCTCCTTTTCTCCACTCCCCTTCTTGTGTCTGCTCCTCCTACCGTACCTGACAGCGATGACATCAGCAGAAAAACTTCAGTAATTTGCTAATAAATGTATAATAAATAACTAAGTTTAGTGATTTAAAATTAAAAAATATAAGATATTTTATATTACAGTAAATGTTTGTTAAATAATAAACTGCATATCTTATATAATATATAGACTACATATCATAATACAGGTAAGTATGAAAGGTGACTGTACCTGGCCAGAGACTCGGTGTCAAAGTAGCAGATGAATCTCTCCCGTCTGAACTGTCGGACCAGTCTGTCAACTTTCTCCTCGTCCTCCTGTTCGATCTGGGCCCAGGTCTTCCCCCTGAAAGATTCTGGGATATGTGCTGGGGCCGGCAGAACCTCCTCAATCGGCAGACTCCAGAAGCCCTCGTCCTGCCTGGCCCCGCCACCTGCTCGCTGCTCGCTGTGGAGAGCGGAGTCAAGCTGGTACAAGTACACCTGGTCCTCCAGGTCCACCTGAACATCCATCAGACGGCTGAGGTGCTGCTCCTCCATCTGGCTCACCTGGACAGGTGTGTCACTGAGTGCTTGTCCTCGCTGTGAAACCACCTGGAGAGATACGTTTCCACCTTTAGAACAGATGGAAAACAATCTCCAACAATGGTGCCTCACTAACTCTTACCTGTACAGGTGAGTCCCACTCGTCACTCTGTGTTCCCATGGAAACAGGAAGGCTGTAGTGGAAGCTCTCTGTCTCTTCCTGGTGGCCAATGCCATAACAACACACCTGGATCACCTGATGAGAATTTACTTTACTCTTCTGCACATTCTGACTTCAGATGTTTGTTTCATGAGGTCGCTGCACATGTGACCATTTAATAATGGTAACTTTTGTAAACAAGAGGACATCGTGACAGTATAACTTCAATGAACAACATCAAATCAGGTAAACAATATAACATGTGCCAACAAGAACAGCTGAAGATAAACAACATTGACTGTAACAGACGAACCTCCTCGATGGTCTGGTCCAGAGGGTCGGTGTTGTCTGAGGAGAAGGCCTTCCCTTTATGATCCTCCCTCCTCTCCTTCTGCCAGCTCAGCCAGGGTCTCAGCCCTGAGGGGGGCTGGGGGCCTGGGTCTGAACGCTTCTGGGGCGGTGAGGAGGATGAGGTCTCGCTGGTTTTCCTCCTGTTCGTCTTCCTGTGGGCCTTCCTGTGGACAGGGGGTGGGGTCTGTTGGTGTGATGAGTGTGTGTGCCCTGCAGGTGCGGCCCCTCCTTCCTCCTGCACTCTGATTGGTGTAGACAGCCTCTCCTGACTTGCCCCCTCTGTGACTCCCTGGCCTGATTGGCTGCGGCTGTGATCGTCTTTCTGCTGATTGGCTGGCTGACAGGAAGTGTCATCAGAGCTGGGTAGGTGTTCACAGGTGCCAAGCGTGTCGTTGTCAGAGAAACGGAGTTCATCAAGCTCCTCCCTCGGCAATGGAGGGGCGGAGACTGACGGGAGGTCAGCATGAGACGGCCTGATGGAGGGGCAAACATGTGAACATATCAAACACATGCTGCAGGACAGGTGTGTTTGATTTAGTTACCTGGGGTAGCTGTAGCGGTGCAGGTGTGTTTGTTTTACCTACCTGGGGTCGTTGTAGTGGTGCGGGTGGTGCTGCAGGACATCCTGCAGGAAGCGCTCCAGCAGAGTTAGTTTGGTTCTGCTGCTGCTGGAGGAAGAGACGGTGCTAGAGCCTCGGGAGGACGCCCGGACAGAATCCAGGTGTCTGAGACTGGACAGGTGCTGAGAGACGAGACGTAAGATGTTGTTAAAGTGTCATTTATTCTGATTGGACAGCTCAGGTCACATGACTGCAGCTCAGCTTCAGGTGTAAATATAAGGTCTGTGTTTGTACCTGATCCAGGTTACTGTAGAGGACTCTGCAGTATCCACAGTAACCCTGTCTGCTGGGCTGACACCTGGACGGACCCGGCTGAGACTCCACCCACATCCTGTCAGACAGAGAGATGGAGAAACAACCCTTTAATCTCAAACCAATGTTCAGTATTTAAAGACTTAATGTAAAAACATAATCAATCAACTTTTATTAACTCTTAAATACACAAACAGTGTGTCCTACGCACATCACCTGTCTACGCAGATGCAAATAATTTGCATAAATTCAGAGAACATTGAACAGAGTCTGGTTAGTGGAGGAATCAGGAATAATATCCCTGATCAATAATGAGAATAATCAACATGTTGACTCACCTGCTGGTAGTCTTCCTGTGGTCATCTGACACACACACACAAACACACAGTATAATCAGTGTAATGAATGAAAAATAAGACATCAGTGTGTTTGTGTCTTGGAGGTTTTACCTTCATCAGAGTCTGACATCCTGCTGCTGACTGGAGATCTGAAACACATTATATATATTTATTATGAATTCTTATTTATTATTCAGCAGCTCCATCAGGTTAATACAGCATAAACGTCGCGTCATATCAGAGGTAATATAATTAATAGAACCTGACTGGAAACATCCAAGTCAGAATTACCACTAATGAACTCTTCAAACAGAAACAACTAAACAAACAAACATGGCCGCCTCAAAAATACCTTCTTACACTATTTAGCACTGAAACCCAGCTGCAGTCTCTGATGTAAAGAGTAAAGATGTAGATTCACGTCAGTAAAGTCCAACTTTAATTTCTTTATTTACAGTAAAACAAAATAATTCAATACAACAATGTTTTTATTCTTAACCTGTTATTTCACAAACTGACTCCTGCAAAATGACACAAAGACAGTCACATTAAATATGCTAATGATATGTAGATTACATGTTAATGATGTCTCACCTGGAGGCAGTGCAGTCAGTGAGTTATCCGTCCAATAAGAGCGCTCCATGCTGTAGCCAACGGTAACCAGGAGAGAGTTTCAGGTGAAGAGTCCATGAGCCTGAAGAAAGAATCAGCTCTTAGCATGTTGCTAACAGATAAAAAGATGTAATTAAAAACAAGATCTGTTCATAACAAAGTGCTGCCAACCAATCAGTTAATCAATGAATCAGCACAAACTGAAATCAAACTGGATCAGTGGTTGGTCTGAAGAGAATCAGACTGGTGTCACTCTCAAAGCCGATGGACTTGATTGAAATGTTTAATGGCGCATATGTTAACAGTTCAAGTGGATCAGAGAGAAAAGTTTCAGTCTGTCCTCTTTTATTGATTAAAGACAGTTAAACACAAACAGTTCCTCTGATATAAAACTAACTATAAAACTAGTTTCACACAACTTTATCAAACAACACACTAACAGACAATAGCAGGACGTTCAGTTGCAAAGTATTTAATGTTAAAAATGTAAACAGTCTGATAAGAAGCATAAAGTCAAAGAACACAAACATGTTTAGATTAAAATAGCAGAAAACAAAGAATGTTACTGAAAAACTAGCAGCTGTCACGTGCAGTTAACTTAATATTCAAATAAAAATGATGCTGGCATTTCACAAGTAGTGATGTCACGTTAGTGAACAATCGATTCTTTTGAACGACTAAAATCTGTTTTGCACAAAGTTCATTACACTAATGTACTTATTTCTTGTGCCTGTAAATGACCCCAGAGCAGTTTGGTGCACATGTGTTTAGTTTGTAATATTGCTTTTATCTTGTGCCTGTGAACTCGGACGTTTATTTTGGAAGGACCCTAAGAATGTGTGAACGGAAGCTGATAGTAAAAACGGTGATGAGGATGACGGGCAGAGCAGGCTGTAACGGGACTTTAGTTCGTGGCAGCAAGGTGCGCTAATTGCATTAATGTGTGTTTAATAATTTGGAGCTAATGTTCGTCAGGCAACTGCATCAGGCATCTTTATCTACACAACAGAGCCATGAGCTCCGGCTCCGCTGATAACCAGAACCAATCAGAGCACAGCTGGAACTCGGCTGTGATTGGTTGACGCTCCACACCGCGCTCTGATTGGCTGACTGTTTGAGGCTAACTAACTGCAGCGCTAACATCTCCAGTTTAAACCCGGTTCATTAAAGCCGGGTTAACGTCGCGGTAACCATCGTGACGCTGCCGAACGTGACGCGCCTCCGCTGTTACAGCTGCTGTTAGCGTTAGCAGCCGGCTAGCTGTTAGCATGCTGTCAGCTACGCAGCCGTCCTACAGACACGATCACTGGGTGGTTCAGGTGAATAACGCAGATTTGGAATAATCGGTAATTGATTACCTGCAGCTGTTTGTTGTGTACTTTCACACAGATTAAAGTATTCTTCCGCCGCGCGCTGCTCTGCCACTGTTTAGTTTCCGGTCTGACTCTTCATCTCCGGCAGGGCGGGAAGCGGCCACACCGCAACAGACCAGTGCTGCCGCCGCGGGTGAGAGGGGGAACTGCAGCTGAGAATATCCACTTACCCGGCGGTCACATGTTGTGTGTTCACTTTTGAACATGTGCTGAGGACCGTTACTTTACAGAAGTCCTAAACAGGAGTTTTGATCAGTTTATATCAAGTCTTAAACGGTCCTCATCCGTTTGTTGATCACAGAACATTTCAGACAGAATAACCGTCCTCTTGGTTTAACAGGACTGAGCCTCTGTGTGTTAAAGCTGCTGTGTAACCATAGCTTTTGTTTTCTGTCAATTACTTAAGGTCTTTTATTTTGTTCGCCAGGTAAACTTTAACGTTACATAAAGACTAAGTGACTTCCGTTTGAAGCTCCTGTAGCACCCCCTGCTGGCAGAACAGACATTTTAAATAACCACAGAGACCCTTTTCTGTTGAAGTGCTTTTTTTATTAACGAGAGGTTTGTTTTCAGATCTTGTTGAAAGCAGCGACATCCATCGACTGAACGAAATCCTCGAAGGCAGTGATTTGTTCCTCGAGGAGGTCCGTGCCCACCTGACAGGTACAATATACACCGGTAAGAAACGCAGGTGAGAACACACAAGCAGGTAACATAAAGCAGGTGTGTGTGCTCACCTTGTCATCTTCAACCACGCAGCCGATCTGCAGCTTCTTGATGCCGTAACCCACCGGAACCAGTTTGGCTACAGAGGAAGTATGGAACATCAGATTGATCAATAAATCCTTAGAACTGAAACTAATGCAACATAAACGTGTCCTTTTGTAGAACAAATTAAATTCTCTGCAGTTTTCAGATCATTAGTTTCATCTCGTGTTCAGCCGAAAGATGGTGAGTTAGATCATCACCAAGTCTGCAGAGAATCAGCTGTTACTGTTCATTTTATTGGTGTTTAGTTTCAAGAGTAAACATTAGAAATGCCGTTAGTTGTAATTAGTATTTAAATAAAAATGGCCAAAAAACTTTAGACACTTAATGAGTCCAGCTGAGATTTACACACTGAACTACGACTCCTCCTACTGAACATGCTGCAGTGCTCTGTGTGTACAGTATTACTGCAGTACTTACACTGTCCCCAGACCAGCCCATCCATCTGAATACTGCGAACGCACTCCTCCAGCTTAGACATGTCCGTCTCGTCGTCCCACGGCTTGACATCCAATAGGATTGAAGACTTGGCGATGAGGGTGGGCTCTGGAGAAAGGGGTGGAGTCAGTTACAAATGGAACCCACTCTGAAATCCAACCCTTTCTGTACGGAGGCCGGAGACTCTCAGGTAAACAAGGTGTCCATCAGGCGGTCAGCCGAAAGATGGTGATAGGTTAATCATCACAGAGTTGGCCAATCAGGAAGTAGAATCTATGAGCCCACGTACTCGCTGTTTCTACAGCGTTCAACCTCACAGTCCTGAAGAAGACCGTGGGAGGCGGGTGAAGACTTGATGCCGACGTCTTTATAAATAAACTGTTTGACAGATTTTTAAGACGATCGCCCATCTGAGGGTTTCTTCAGGTATCTAAATCAATACAGTGACAAATTAACGATGTGACTGGTAACATACTCTTTGCCTTCTTGGCAGCATATTCTGCCAGACGCTCCTCCTTCAGCCTGGCTGCCTCTGCATCTTCCTGCAAGACAAAACGGAATATTTTACAGATATTCAGTGGAAACCATTCATTTATTAATTAATGACATCACGGTGACCTCACCTCGTCATCGGAACCGAACAGGTCAATGTCATCATCGTCATCATCCTTTGAGGCAGGGGTGGAGCCAGAGGTGTTGTCAGCTACACCTGCAGGGCCGTACTGGCCCAGAGGCTTCTTCACACCTGGAAGACTGACAACAGGAGGAGGCCTTACATCACACACCTCTGTACCCACAGCCTGATGACATCCCCATCCTCACCTGGTCTTTTGGTTCTGGTAGGACTTGATGTGGTTGAACCAGCGGAGGGCGTGGCACATGTCGGCTGGGGGAGGGGACGAGATCGCCTCGAAAACCGCCACATCAGCCTGAGAAGGGACATACCTGAGGACAGAACCACATCACACCTGCCTGGGTCAGAACACACCTGAGCATCACTACAACATGTTGGCGGCGGCTCAGTAATCAGTTCAGTCCACTGAACTGGAATATTAAACAGCGGTTTAGCCGACTGGTGTGATGAAGCGTCCGAACAACAAACAGAAGCACAATAATTAATCAGTTGCCAAGTTTTGTTGGTCATTGATTTGTTTTCACGTCAATATTCGAGACTTGAAACAAACATTCGTCTCCAGCGACAGTAAAACTAAGTACTTGTTAGTTTCACTGTACAGCTGCTTTTTAAATTAATTATTTTAAAAAGGAGCAGTCTGTGGTTTGTCAGGGGAGGGGGGAGCAGCATCAGTGCCAGCAGATCAGTAAAGTCCTTCAGAAGGCTGGAACCATCATTGGTCAGAACCTACCCAACCGGTCGAGGTAGAAGACGCCCACCCTGGTTCTGCCTGTTAAAGGCAGTGTTTCCTTGCCACTGTCTCCTGGTGCTGCTCGTGGTGGAAATGTTGGGTCTGTAGATATAGAGTTGGTCTAGACCTGCTCTATATTAACAAGTGCTATGAGATAACTCTGTTATGATATAGAGCTGTAGAAATAAAACTGAATTGAACCTGGAGATGTTTGAGCAAGAAGTCTCTGAACCAACTGCTCTCCATCATGGACCCCCCCCCCGCAGTAGAACAAGGGACCAATAAAGATGCATCAGCAGAGATACAGGCAGTTAGTACAGAAATTGGAGGTTTAATCTTGAATTGTTCCACTTTACATGTACTTGGATTAAAACTAGCCTCTCGTACAGCACGTTAGCATATAATGGGATGACAGGAAGGGTTTCATCTGAGTGAACTTGTGTTTGGCTTTGCTGGTAGATGGTCTGCATCCCGTTAAAGACAGGAAAAGTCCGTTTGTCTGCAGACTTCATGTGACGTGTAGCAACATGGAGAGTTAGCATGTTAGCACCATGTGGCTCGATGCTACCTAACGATAGCATGAAACTTCACATCACATGCAACTAAACACTAATTAAACTTTAACTAGTCGGTTATCACTTCAGCTCTCTTTCAGACTGAACTGCAGACCTTTTCCGGCTTCATGGCGGTTTGTTTTTCACTTTCTAACTCTATTCCGCTAACAGCCCGTTAGCTAACGTTAGCTCCGGGCTAACAGCCCGTTAGCTAACGTTAGCTCCGGCGCGGAGCCAAGATGGCGGCGCCGTCAGCAGCTGCCAGGCTCTCTACTGTTCTCTGCCGTACTGACCCCTCAATGTAGCTGCGCTCCGACAGGAAGCCGTTCAGCACTTTGAGGCCGGAGGCTGATTTCAGGTCACCGAAGCCCATGATGAAGAAGAACCGGAGGGTGAAGAAGGAGCCGCCGGAGGAGCAAGAAGAAGGAGGGAGGAGGCGAGAAGAGACGGTTTTATACCCGGAGACAGACCCCTCCTCACGGGACACCGCTCCTCCTCCTCACCGCTGAACCTGGAGGAGGAGGAGGAGGTGAAGAAAGACGAAGAAGGTTCAACCCTCCCATTTAATGCATTCATTTGTTTTCTAATTAAATGTATCAACAAACAGCATTTTGATCAAATAGACAAATAAAAAGGAAACAATAAAACAGAGATATGTTACACAGGACGAGAAAATATCGTATTACATTTGAAATAACATGAAAATAGAAAATATACAGGATCAAATTAAAGTAAATAATACAATATGTTTTTGCTAATAATTTACTTCTAACAATGCAAACAGGACAGCGGACAACATAACACGTTTATTGCTTCAAATAAAAAGTAAAAGGTAAATTAAACAAAAAAACATCTTATTTTAATCTTTAAAAGGTCACAAAGTGAAAAGCTTTTAAACACTTTGGAACAGAAGATTTTTATGCGTTTTTCTTCATAATTTAATTTAACTGGTCGTCTTGTTTTCTGGCTCATATTTCTTGTTATTATATATATTATTATTTTTATCGTTATTGATTTTGTATTGTTATTGTGTTTATTGTTGTTATTGTTCAAAGTCTAAACTTTCAACTCAGACCAGCAGCTTTGTTTATTTTTGTTATTTATTTTTAAAGCATTAATCATTCATTGAATTTCGTCTTTGTTAATTAATGCTTAAAATTCCTCACTCATATATTTGATAATAGTATAATAACATTAAAATATAAAAAAATATGAATATAAAAGTGTTTGCGTTGTGTCGTCGTGGATATTCTGCATCTGTGTGCAGATAACAGCGACTAAATGTACATGAAGCCTGTTTGTGTGTTTAAAGTTTTATTGAAGAAAAGAAAGAACACCAACAGACTAATGAAATGGCAACTTTTTTCTTTGTGGGTTTAAAAGTGAGTTTGACATTAAAAACAGCCTCCAGACACTGGACCTGCCTCTTGACACAAAAATGCTGTGAGACCTGTCGCACAGTCACGTGACTGCTCTGTTTGGATGCTGCTCCCCTATTGGCTGATGGCGAGATTGAACCTGAACACACCTGTCCGATGTTTGAGAGTTTCAGTGAGCTCAGATCATTCAGGAAGAAGCAGGTTGATGGGTCACGCTCACAGTTCCACCTCTCAGGTAAATCAACAACACACTTTACCTGACAGACAGCTGTCCTCTAGCTTTCTGCCCTGCACTTTGTCTCACAGGCAGTTCCAGCTGCTGTTTCCTTAAATAGACCGAAACATATTCCTGACGTCCAAACATCTGTAAACATGTCACACCTTCATAAATATCTGTTGTTAGAATCTGACAGATAAACCTGCTGTTCAATAATGTTTCTCTGACTTGTGTTTACACAGACAAGTACAATTACCACAGATCTGTATTTAAGTAGAAATCTTGAGGTACTTGAATGTAACATGAGTATTTCCACTTTCTGCTGCTTTATACTTGTATTGCAATTGACTTACCAGATACTGTATAGTTTAAGATTTGACATAAAAACTGTTTATAAAATATGATAAACTAGGCTACACAGTTAATGAGTTCAGCTTAAACGATTGGTCGATTGACAGAAATTAATTGGCAACTGTTTGAAATGTTTTTCATGTTTAGCTTCAAAAATGTGATTTGCTGCTTTTACCTAAACATTTTAAATTCAGGACTTTTATTTTTAACAGTATTTTATATTGTATGTTTATTGATATTACAATATATATGTTATGTTACCATGGCAACTGTCAGCTGTGCTGTCACCAGTCTTATATATTTGTTGTTACATTGATTTGGATATTTAGTGATCATTTCTTCTTAACACGTTAACAGCAGGTGTGACCCAGATCACACGTTAACAGCAGGTGTGACCCAGATCACACGTTAACAGCAGGTGTGACCCAGATCACACGTTAACAGCAGGTTTGAATGGAGCCTTACTTTGAAACAACATGCATCCTGCTGTGAGATATTAAACTCTCTACACCTCAACAGTTTCCTCCTGTATTAACATTTAGTTGCACATGAATATTAATAATTAATATGAGCATATGTATCTCAGGGTCTGCTTGGCATTTGGGAAAGATTCTGTGGTTCAGATTGTCCTGCAGTTTGACTGTCTGTGGTTGGTTTTCTATAATTGCGTCCCTCTCTGTAAAGCTTTGTGTTAATGGACATTCACCTGTTTGTTATTTGGGTTATAATTCTCTGGACTCTGAAACAAACAGGACCAAAGCTTTAAAATGTGTGTTCAGGTGATCCTGATGGGTTTGGACTCAGCTGGAAAATCGACTCTGCTGGCCAGACTGCTGACAGGACAGGTGAGACTCATCTGACCAGGTAGATACTTCATGTTGAATATGAACAGGATGTAAAAGAAAAAATATCAGTCTGACCAGGTGTGAATGTGATTATCTGTAAACTTCAAGGTGATGGAAACGTCGCCGACCATCGGATTCAACGTGGGAACTTTGGACCTGGACAAGAAGACGTCTCTGACTGTGTGGGACGTTGGAGGGCAGAAGAGCATGAGACCCAACTGGGGGTAAACATAACTCTAACCCACCCTCCCAAAAAAACAATAAAAAAAAACCCCAACAACAAATTAACAAACAGAAACTTTCTTTGTCTTCAGGTACTACCTGGACGAATGTAAGGCTGTGGTTTTTGTGGTGGACAGCAGTGATCTGACCCGCTTGCCAGAGGCCCAGAAAGTCCTTAAGAAGGTCCTGGGTGATGAGCGGTTACAAGGACTTCCTTTGATGGTTCTGGCCAACAAGAAGGACTTGCCAAACTCCATGACCCTACGAGAGGTGAGAAACACAGAACGCAGTACCCACCAACATCCCAACCTCTCTGATAAACACTCAAAGCTGATAAAAATCTGACATGCAGACTTGGTTAAAGAGCCAGGGCTGAGGAATCTTGTAGTTGGGGAGCAAGGAAAAACAGGGCCTTGGTTACAGAAGAAGCTTCCTAGTTCCTAGAGAACAAGGACAAAGGAAGCTTTGTTGGGGAACACAACACAAACAAGTTGTGATTTCAAACATTTACACCTGAATAGCCACTAGATGGAGCTGTATCCTCCTCTTCTCATCATCTCTTATTTCCTCAACTCTCTTTAACCCCCTCCTCCTCTTCCTCTTCCTCCTCCACAGATCTCCAATCAGCTGGATCTTCCCAGTTACACCGACCGGTTGTGGGAGATTCAGGCCTGCAGTGCTCTGAAGGGACTCGGCCTCCAACAGGCCTTCATATCCGTCAACAAACTCATCAGGAAGAGCTGAGGGGGGCGTGATTTTTCGGATTCATAATCAAACTGGTTTAAAGGATCATTTCAGGGATTCTTCTTCTGGTTTAGCTCAAGCTCACTGTCAAATGTTTATTATTATTCCAGCCAATCAAAATGCCATATTTTATAATTCAAATTCCGCTTGGTAACTATGCAGACTCTAACCAATCAATACATGATTGATGAGTTGCCAACAGACAGAAGTCCGGGAAGATAATGTGTAGATTTTCTCATCAGGCGTGGTGAAAATCAACATTCTGTACGTTTGAAGAAGCCCGACTGTCTTTAAAGAAACCTTCTCCTGTTCAGTTCGGGTGAACTGTTTACCTGTCGAGTTCGGTTGTGTGAACGCTGTCCATAAAACTGATGGGAGCAGTGTGTGGTGTGAAAACAAACAGACCAGATTTGATGAGTGTACCTATTTAATCTCAGCATGAATTAAAAATATAAACTACTATTAAACTGTCCAATCAGTGTCTATCTGGATCTGAGCTGCCGGGGGGTCCTAAGTGTGAACTTGAACCTGATCAGAACTAAGATAGTAATGGATCCTTAGATCATTAACAATGTGGTGTTTAAAGAAGCTTATGTCTCAGTCGACAATCTCCAACATGAAAACTCTTTCTTTTTGGGAGAAGAAATGAATTTAAACTATGAATCCTGTAACTATCACTTTACTGCTGATCACTTTGATCAGACTGATGATTGATTACAGCTGAAGTTTTTGTCTTTGAGCAGCTGAACTTATCACTATTGATCTCATCACTGTGAACCTTACTGTTCCACTGTTCAACGTAGAATTAATGAGATCAATAATGTTTGATTTGTTTTCACTTGACCAGTTAACATTGTTACCAAGATGAATTCCGTACAAAACATCGGCGACTCGTCTCTACATCTTCTTCCTGTTTTCGTCAGATCTGAACACATGCAGTCTTCTCAGAGAGAACCAGGACTGGACCAGCAGCAGGACCAGGCCCCAGACCCCGTTAAAGAAGACCAGGTAGAGCCAGCTGGACGTGTTAAGGTTGGGACTGCCAATCAGGACAAAAGGTCATCCAGCTGCCATACAACTCGCACACGCTCAGAGCGATCTGCAGGAAGTCAAAAATGGAAGTGTTAATAGTTTAGTTTCATCATTTAACAAAATGCAGTGACTGAACAGAAGAGAAATCTAAATCTAATCAATATTTGGTGGGACCACCTTTGCCTTCAAAACAGCATCAGTTCTTCTTGGTTCACTTGCAGACGGTGTTTGAAGGAACTCGGCTGGTAGGTTGTTCCAAACATCTTGGAGAACCAACCACAGATCTTCTGTGGATGTAGGCTTCCTCAGATCCTTCTGTCTCTTCATGTGACCCCAGACAGACTGGATGATGTTGAGATCAGGGCTCTGTGGGGGCCAGACCATCACTTCCAGGACTTCTTGTTCTTCTTTACGCTGAAGATGGTTCTTAATGACATTGCCTGTTTGTTTGGGGTTGTTGTCCTGCTGCAGAACAACTTTGGGGCCAATCATTCGCCTCCCTGATGTTATTGCATGATGGATAAGTATCTGCCTGTATTTCTCAGCATTGAGGACACCGTTAATTAATCCTGACCAAATCTACAACTCCATTTGCAGAAATGCAGCCCCAAACTTGCAATGAACCTCCACCATCTTCACTGTTGCCTGCAGACACTCATTATTGTTCTGCTCTCCAGCCCTTCGGTGAACAAACTGCCTTCTGTTATAGACAGATATTTCACATTTTGACTCATCAGTCCAGAGCACCTGCTGCAATTTTTCTGCACCCCAGTTCCTGTGTTTTCATTCATAGTTGTGTCGCTTGGCCTTGTTTCCATGTTGGAGGTTTGGCTTTTTGGCTGCAACTCTTCCATGAAGACCACTTCCGGCCAGACGTCTCCGGACAGTAGATGGGTGAACCTGGGTCCCACCAGTTTCTGTCAGTTCTGAGCTGATGGCACTGCTGGACATCTTCCCATTTCGAAGGGAAATAAGCTCGATGTGTTTTTCATCTGCTGCACTAAGTTTCCTCGGCCGACTGCTTCGTCTACGATCCTCAACGCTGCCCATTTCTGTGCGAGTGTATCTATAAGAAGTGATGCTGCTTTGAAGGCAAAGGGTAGTAACACCAAATATTGATTTGATTTAGATTTTTGTTCGCTTACATATAATTTTGTTAATTGACGAAACTAAACTATTAACACTTCCATTTTTGAAAGCATTTAGTTAACAGCATTTTTCACACCTGCCTATAACTTTTGCACAGATCTATATCTATCTATGTTTCACACTGATGGTACATATAGTATGCAGAGAGTCCAGTCTGCAGTACTTGTTGTAGTATTACCTGCAGACTCGTTGTAGTATTACCTGTAGTACTTGTCCTTCAGTACTGCATGTATAAGCAGCAGAGCAAACAGAGAGTCAAGGACGACGGTCAGAATTTCTATAGACAATCGTCGGATGAGAAACCAGCCAGCGGCTATCAGCTTTACTGTTCTCCTTCCCTACAGAGACAGACAGACAGGGAGTGAGAGGTGGTGCAGTAAAAAGTAGTATACGTATAAAATAGCAGGAAATAGAAATAAAGAATCTGAAAAGTTAAACTTACAGAGTTCAGCCAGCGGACCTTGAGATGTCTCCACCGTCCCAACCAGAGACATGTAGACGAACGGACCTTCCTGAGGGGACACGCACGATAAACGGTAAAACACACAAATGAAGAACTGAAACTGGTCCTGATGGGTCGTACGAGTGTCAGGTGGACGATGACATCATAGAAGAGCCATAGTAGTATCCACCCGTCATGTGCAGAGCTCCGCCCACCCTACCTGCGTGTTAGCAAGAGGGCTGCTAACACCTGGACACCACATGCTAACAGAGACTAAAGAGAGGCCAGAGGGCACTACGGAGTCCATGTGCTGTCAGAGAAGAAGATGGAGGAGATGGATGTGGTACTATGGAGGTAAGAGTACTTCATCCAGTACAGGTAGTAGTCTTTAGTATTTCTCTGCTCAGACAGATGCAGGACTCTGAAGAATCAGGACCAAACTGTGTGATTGTGACGTATCAGGCCCTGCCCCCTCACTCTATTGGTTGTGTTGGTTCTCAGCCCCGCCCCTGAGCCCTTCCATTGGCTGCTGAGAACATCCCACTCCATGATCTCGCCTCCTCCCACTGAGACAGCAAAAGTCAAAGGTCAATAAAGCTTCAGTAGAAACCAGACTACATTGATAAAACAACAGATTCTACACCGAATCTTTGTATTTTACAGGGTTCGTTAAAGAACGTTTGCATTTATTTACAGTTATTAAAAGGGTCACTTTTGATCACAGAAATGTTTCCATTTGTTTTGATAACAATAGTGATCATAATGATAACAGTACATTATTTACAATAGTGAAATGGAAAAATAGAAACACATTAAACTGTAGCAGATCAAACAGAGTAAAATTAAGTGTTATTAATAGAAATAAGAATCCAGTTGAATGAACTGAAGGTGCTGAACCAAGTACATCCAGAAGGAGGCGACACCTGTTTGCAGTATAAAGTATCAGCTGCACCTCGAGCAGCTGCAACAGTAAAATACTGTTGATTAATGCATTCATATGATAATAGTAATAATCTAAATGGTACAATTTGTATAGTAATGGTCTGAAACAGACATTCTGCATGACGAAAACTTTTACTTTTAATACTTGAAGTACAGTTTGTTGATAACACAGCTGTACCTTTAATTGCAATGGAGCATTTTTCCACTGTGGTATTACTGCTTTTACATTGTTAAAGTAAAACTTAGGAATACGTCAGTAGTTAACTCTTAACTTAACTTCATTTATTCACCTTTAATTAATGGCAGCAACGAGTTATACATTTTTCACTTAAACGTTTGTTTTAGTCCATAAAATGACAATCTGTGAAACAGGTCCTAGTCCAAAGCATCTTTAAATGTCTTGTTTTGTCCAACCAACAGTCCAAAACACAGATATTAACTTTATTTTCATAGGAATACTTAAAATGAAAGCCAGGAAACAGAAACGTGGTTACACTGGATTTTATTGTTTATATGTTGAGTTCAGGTGATTCTCACACCTGTTGATTGACAGGTAACACGAGTCAAACAGGAAATGTTCTTTGGCAGCAGAAAGTTTCTATTGGTGTTAAAATAAAAAAGAAAGAAAAACTGACTTTAAACCTGAAAATAACAAAGGCATAAAACTGTTCATATTACACACAACAGAACAGAGTGTATATCAGCAGTTTAACTCTGTGGATCTTCAGTGTGTTTCTGATTCTGGATATTTCCAGCTGATTGTGTTACAGATCAAACTGTTTGATCAGGTCTGTTGATCCGTGAGTTTATCCATCACTGTTACAATTTTTAATACTTCTGTGTTGTTAATAAGCAGTTAAATCAATAACACCCTGGTTATTATCAACACACACACACACACACACACTGTAGGAAACTAAACAAATCGACTTATTGATTATTGGAAATCATAATAATATATCATAACAGAGTTATCTCATAGCACTTGTTAATATAGAGCAAGTCTAAACCAACTCTATATAAGTGGAATGTTAGAGGAACCGTTGGGGAACCTTGGAGGACTCCTGACGTTAGAGAAACTTTGGAGGAATGTTAGCGGAACCTTGGAGACTTTTGAAAGACAAATGTTAGAGGATGTTTGGGTACGTTAGGAAAATGGTAGGGGGGCTGTAGAGGAACGTTTGCAGAATCTTACAGCAATTGAGCAAAACTTGGTGGTACATTGAGGGTACCTTAGCATAGTGCTAGGGGAACTTTAGAGGAACCTCACAGGAACTTTAGGGGAACTCTGGGGGAGCCTTGGGCAACCATGATGTACTTAAGTGAAACAATAACGGGTCCTTTGGGACACATTAGGGCAATTCTTGAGGAATGTTTGGGAAACAGTAGTACAACTTCAGAGGAACCTCAAGGTAAGTATAAAATTCTCCTAACATTCAGAGACTGTTTGGGGACCATTTGTGGATCAGTAACATTAAAGGAATGTCAGTGGAACATTTGTTTTCAGGGATCTGTTTAGCACCATGTTACCTCAATGATCCCGGAGATCTGGGTGTTTGGGAGAACCTCGTCGGGATGATTGACAGTTGGGTTCCACTTATGTGAATGTTTTCATGTTACATTAATGTTATTGATCAACTGATTAGTTATCATGTTTAGAACCGTCAGATGTTTTTGAATCAAAAGGAAACTAAAAGGAAACTTTAACATTAAAGTAAACGATGTCCAGTAAAAACGCATATCGCCAAATTTAATGTGGTTTATTTTTTTAGGTTTTCAGATCAGTTGAAGAATTAAATGTTAAAATTCTTCCACTTCATACAAAACTTTCACCTAAAAATCCACCAGAAGCATTTTTTATATTTATTTTTTGAAAAGCTTTTGGAGATAGTTGCTTTCAGGGTGTAAACATTCAGCGCAGGTGATCAGATTTCTGAACTCTGGAATTAACCTGTTTGTGTGGAGGTTTATCAATAAAAGAAACATCTGTAAACTTTAAAAGAACAGTTCAACATTTAGTGAAATCCTCTTCTTCTCTTCCTCTCTGAGAAAGATCATATTTACTGCACAGACATAAGTGGAATCAATCTGAACATCTGTCTCTCAGAGAGAAAGAGAAGAAGAGGATGTACCAAAACTATTCCTTTAACAATACGTTCAGATCTGAACTCGGATCACAGCTCAGATTGGTTTTATGCTAATGAACCTCCATGAAACTGAATATTAACAAATGTTTAGGATTCTTCCTCTTTGTCCTCCTCTCCTTTCTCATTCTGAGGCAGGGTGGAAGACAGAGCATACTCCTGACTTACTCCCTCTGAAAACACAGACAGATCTGCCTCCACACCTGATGCCTCCACACCTGATGCCTCCTCACCCGATGCCTCTTCACCACCCTCCTCCTCCTCTTTCACCTCCTCTTCCTCTTTCTCATCCTGCTCGGCCGGCGCCAGCTGGCCATGGACCTCTGTGAAGGGGACCTCCAGGTCGGTGCTGCCCAGCGGAGAGAGCTGCACATCAGCCTCGATAATGGCCGACTCCCTGGCCTGAATGGAGGCTTCAGGGGGCTGAGAGTCGGAGCTGCTGCGAGGCTGAAAACAGACAATCAGAGGTCAGAGGAATAATAAGAAAACTCGGTGGCACCTTAAGAGAACTTTTGGGGAACTGTCTTGGTGGACCTTCTGTGAAAGAGTTGGAGAAACTTAAGTGGAACCTTAAGTCAAACCTTGGGGAATGTTAGAGGAAACGTTGGGGTACCTTGGAAGTACCTCTGGAAAATGTTAGTAGAACCTTGGAGTAACTTGAAGTAACTACAAGGAACTTTTATTTTGTGTTGATTTTTGTGGTGGTGGAAACAAGGCTTTAGTGGAATGTTACAGAAACATGGGGTAAATTTAGGGGAACTTATAGATGAATCTCAGCGGAACCTTAAGGGAACATTAGGTGAACATTGTGGTTAGGGAAATACTGTAGTGAACCTAAGGGGGAACGTTGGGCTACCTTTCAGAAAATGTTTGGGGAACCTTTGTGGAACTTATTGTGCAACTTAGAATGCTTGATAATATTCAGATTCATGGAGTATAATAATAACAGAGATCCCAGTACCTTCCTGATGCTGAAGGTCAGAGGTGAAACCTTCAGACTGGAGGTTTTCTGTTTGATTTTCTCTCGTTGCTCCTGAGAAACAATCTTTGTTCCAATCTTTGTCATCTTCTTTTCGATGTTCTGCCTGGAGAACGCCTTCTTCAAACTGTCGACCTGCGGAGAGAGAGACAGTTACACCTGTCTGACTGTACACCTGTCTGACTGTAGACCTATCTGTGGTTCATACCTTCTTTAAACTGGAGCGTTTCAGTTTCTCAGCTCTGGATTTCTCCATGTTCTCTAGATCATGAGGCCACACCTCCTCTTCCTCTATCTCCGCCTCCAGCCCGACGTCTTCGTCAGATGATAGGTCAATGGTCTGGAGCCCGCCCTCTTGGGAATGATTGCCGTCAATGATGCCTGGCACAGATTCATCGGCTTCTTCCAAAATCTCATCACGAGGGAATGGAGGGGGATCCTTCATGAAAACAGTGGAGGGGATCTCGTTCTCCTCCTAGAGAGAAAAGAACATCAGTAAAATTTTCGAGGTACCTTATCTTACAAATGTGAAGGGGGCCTTAGTAGCAGCATCTTTGAGCATCTTTACAGAAATCTTGGGAGAACCATAGACACATTTTAGCGCATCCTTGAGGGAATGTTAGGGAAATGTTAAGGGAACCTTAGTGAAACATAACTTTCCCTTTAATTTCTACACTGTAATACTACCCTTATATCTGTTAGATACATTTATAGAATTTCATATATTACTGTAAGAGGCTTTTAACAGCTCACGTGATTTGAAGGTCCTTTTAATGTGACATTAAGGGATTTGTTATTTGCTCCTCTATTAATTATCCCCCTATAATCGTATTACAATATAATTTAATGTTTATTAATGGGTAACTCGTATGATTTTAAAGTTTAAATCGTTCTATGACTTTCATGCTATGGCATCATTTTCATACCTGGTTTGAAAATTTTAAGGGGTTTTACTTCTGAAGAACCCCTTAAATGATGCAGAAAATTCAATATTTATACTATAATATACTATTGTCTAATATTAATCTCATTAAAATAGCTTAGTTAAATCATCATTACTAGGTCAATTAATTTGATTTTAAATTAAGGGATTGAGCTTTAAGGGTTCTCTCTCTCTGTTTTTCTCCAGTACCGAAAAGTATGTGAACAGTACTGTCCACATGCTTTTGTCTATATAGTTGTATGCAGTTTTTGTGAAGGTACAAAAACAAAGACTTTTGAACAACACAAACAGGATGATGAAGACCAGGAGGGCAGAGCTGAAAGTTTCCACTAAGAGAGAAAGGGTTAAAAAGCAGAACTTACAGACAACCACACCCACTGAGGAATGCTAGGTATTTTAGGGAGGGAACACACGTGTACATACTGCAGTACTAACCAGATGGTTAGAAAACATGTACAGTAAAGAGAGATTTACTTACAGTTACTATAGTTTTACTGCAGACCTACTGCAGGATTTACTATTGTAATACTGCTGCTGCTACTACTACTACTGCTACTACTACTACTACTACTACTACTGCTACTACAGTATTGACAGTCACACAACACGTGGTGGTTGTCAACATTCATGTCTCAGGAATCACAGACACCTTCAGTTTGAACACCTGTACACATCTGATGATGATGTTAGCAGTACTTGCTGTTACTGATGTGTACTTGTACTGTATCTGTACTCACCTGTAATGACCTCGATGGTGATAGAGGAAGTATTTATAAAACTGTTATGTCATGTAAGTACCTATAGTAAATCCGGAACAACAGGTATGTATTGATTTGTTGATATCGGTGGTTACCTTTCATTTCTTATAGTTACTCACAATTACCTGTAATTATGTGCACTTACTTACAGTTAGGTATTGTTAGTGTTGTTTTGGTATTGTTTGCACATAAAAACCTGGATGACCAGCATTTTTCTAATGCTCAACTCTGACAAAACTGAAGTTATTGTACTTGGCCCTGAACACCTCCGACATACATTATCTAGGGATATAGTTTCTTTAGATGGCATTGCCCTGGCCTCCAGCACCACC
>JAVQJF010019075.1:0-26396 GCA_036023855.1 Gadopsis marmoratus | reverse complement strand
TCTCTCTCACATGAAGAACGCGCTGCTGGCCTGTGTCCCGGACGGGTCTCTCGTGTTCGCGGGCCCACCGGCGTTGTAGGTCCGGCTGGCCAGCTTCTCGTACTTCTCCTTGTACAGGTCCCGCTCCTTGGCGAGGCGCACCACGTCCTGCTTCAGCTGCTCCACCTGGCTCTGCAGGGTGCACTTCTCCGTCTCCAGCATGTGCCGCTGCTGGACGCGCTTGAAGCGGCAGGACTGCGCGTAGCCGCGGTTCTTCAGGGTGCGCCGCTTCTGCTTCAGGCGGATCACCTCCTCCTTGCTGAAGCCCCGCAGCTGCCGGTTCAGCTCCCGCACCGTCATGCTGACCAGCTGCTCGTCCGAGAAGCGGTCCTCCAGGCGGGCGTGGTGGCCGTGGTGGTGGTGGTGGTGGTGGTGGGCCTGGTGGTGGTGGCCCGCCGAGGCCGCGGACAGGTCCTCCCCGACGTACTGCTGCCCGCGGAAGCCCTCGTAGGCCTGGTGGTGGTGGTGGTGGTGGTGCGCGTTGCCGATGAGGGCCTCCACCGCGTCCTCCGGGGTCAGGTTGAGCGCCTCGGGGTTGATGTGGTGCTGGTAGCTGGGGATCCAGTACAGGTCCTCCAGCTGAGGCTTCCCCGCGCCGCCGTGGTTGTTGTTGCCGCCGCCGCCGCCGCTGTTGTTGCTGCTGCTGCCGCTGCTGTTGACCCCGCTGGTGAGGCTCTGGTTCGGCTGCGCGCCCGGACTCGGGGCGCAGAAGCTCGGCGAGGAAGGCACGGAGGAGCAGGGGGTGCTGATCGGGGTGGAGGACAGGGAGCCGGACGGGAGGCGGTGGCAGTAGCGCTCGGCCTCCGGCGGCTCCTTCTTCACCTCGAACTTCATCAGGTCGAAGTCGTTGACGTACTCGATGGCCAGCGGGCTGTTGGGCAGCTCCGCGCTCATCGCGAGGTCGGTGGCCATTTCAGTCCATGCGACGACTCCTGCCCTCACAGCCAAACCGACTCTGGACGACAGAGTGGAGGAGCACCGACGGCCTGTGGTGTCTGTCTGTCTGTCTGTCTGTCTGTCTGTCTGTGTGTGTGTGTGGACACACAGACACGCGCCGGGTGGAGAAACTTTTTTGTTGTTGTTGTTGTTGTTTTAAGGCTGCTGCTCCACCCTGAGACGCCTTCTATATATAGTGGCGTGAATATACGTCTGCATGGACGTGGGCTTGTACACCTGCCAGCTCCGCTCTGCTCGCCGCTGCTGTCGACAACTTGTCCCCGCTGGAGGGGCCGGGAGACCCGGTGCGGGCTGAAACAGGAGCCCGCTGAATGTGGAGGCACCGACCTGTCGTGTCCTCGCGTCACCTCTGCAGCTCCTGGTGATTTACTGTCCTCGCTGCTGCTCGATCAAGTCAAAAAAATACAAAAAAATTAAAAAATACAAAAAAGGGTGGAGGGGGGGGGTGGAGTTCGCCTCCTCCGCTCGGTGCTGCTACAGATATTCTCCCCGCATCGTTCGTCGCCTCCTGCCGTTTACAGCTTGACCATGAAGCCCCAGGCGGCGGGGCCGGAGTCACTGCAGCATGGCCCGGGAGCAAAGTGCGCAAAGGGGGGCCGACAGAAGTCCCGGGAGCCCAAAGTGGAAACTGCACGTGCAGAAGTTTTCAAAGTTCCCCTGCAGCTGCAGGCAGCGCCCCGTGGGCAGTCTGGTCCCGGGTCTCTCGCTGAGCTCACTGCAGGTCCCCCACGGTCCTGTCCCCCCTCACCGGGGCGCGCGGCTGACCTGCCCGTGTGTGTGCACTATTATGCAAGAGGTGATAAATTCCAGTTGGGTCTCTGCTCGGCGGCCCTCAGACTGTGTCCCCGGTGCAGCCACGCAGTGTCACAGAGAGCTGGGAGGCATGCGGCTCTTATAAAGGCAGCGTGGACCCCGACCCTCCCACGCAGAGGTGCGACGGGCCAATGGGAGGAGGTGGCAGTGGTCGCATTTGCATTCTCCTATAGCAGAAGCTCTCCTACACTCTGGCATCGGGCCGAGCCGAGCCGAGCCGAGCCGAGCCGAAGTGAGCGGAGCGCGCAGGGAGAACAGGTGCAGCAGATCCCCCCCTCTAGTGACCGAGCAGGGGCTACTGCACGGCGGAGCCCCGCTGGCTTCTCGGAACACAGACGCCGTTTCCACCGTGTCTGTCCTTAATGAGGCCGCGGGCCTGAGGTTCGGGTTCAGTGGCTCCCAGGTGAACATCTGTATCACGTCACAGGCACCTAAAGGTTTGGACCCTTAATGGTTTTAACACGAAAACAATTTTAAACGTTTTAAACCACAACAATATTCATGTGTTGAATATTATTATATTACATTACATTACATTACATTACATTATATTATATTATATTATATTACATTACATTACATTATATTAAGGGACTCGAGATGCAGGATAAGCTGCAGTATTTAATTTCTGTATGGGAACATTTTGAGTTCCAAAATAAAACATAAATGTTTTCTGGAGTCTGTCAGATTTGACGCATTTGAACCGTAAAAAAAAAAAGAAAAAAGAAAAAAAAAAAAAGGTTAAATTAAGTTACAATCAGGAAAAGTGGAGCCAATATGCGGACACATAGAACGAGCAGGACTCTGACAGTCACACAGACAGAAAGGACAGATAAACACACAACAACGGATAAAAAGCAAATAAAGTTTTCAGCAAATGTGAATAAAAATAAAACATTTTTAAACCTCGTTGCTGTTCAAACTCAGAAACTCAGAGGATGCAGGTGACAGTGTTCTGCACATCAGGACGCCTCGTTAGCTGCTATATGACTTATTAAAACACCTTGTCGTGTCCACTCGAAGGGGATCGGGACCCTCATTCTGACGCCACAAACCGCCAAACCGATCGATGCTGATCGATCGAAGGCCGCGCGCCCCTCTGCCAACACAAATCAATGCGCATTCCCGCGAGGCTGTGACGCGCCGGTTAAGTATGATTGGATAGTCCGGGCGGAGGGTTTTCATTCGCAATCAACCACAAACTGCGTCCGCGGATCGACGGGTAATTAAGTCTCCATCCTGGACACGTGTGTCTTTTTTCTTTCCTCCTGGGGAGAGATGGGGGGGGCACCTGACCCGCCCAGCCCCCCCCCCCAGCAGAGCAGCACCGAGATGTGATGTGATATATCTGAACAAAGTGCCTGTCTGCGCAAAAACAGCTGGCAGGAAAGTTTCACGCGGTCAGACGTGAACAGGAAACCTTTGCACAGCTGCTGAGCTCAACTTCCAGTCCAAAACGGCCATGAAATACGGCCCCCCCGCCCCCCCCTCTCTCCTCAGCCTCAAATCTGCTGGCGAGGATGAAAAGAAGAGTTTGAGATGAAGGGATGGAAATCATATCAAGGTATTTTAAGTTTAGGTGGGCTAAGTCATTTAGGTGAGCTTTTTTCCTTTATTTATTATGATCAAATAAGCAGGAGCCGCCGAGCTAAGCAGTCTGCATTGAAATGGCACATTTAAGAAGATCTGCTGTGGTCCATTCTTTGTCTGGGCCGAGGGCTCCAGACACACATTTCTGAAGTCAGGCTTTTCATTGTGCCTTTGCATACTGGGACTTCGCTGCAGGTGCAGTTCTCCCGATTTAAGCAAAAACGGACATCAGCAAGGTGGAGGATCTGCGGCGGGCTTTGAGCCAAGGTGGCCAAGCATCCGGACCACAACAGAGCGGCTCCGGAAGGCTGGCTCGGGGGGGGGTTATCACAGGCCTGGAGCTTTTTGTCACCGCCGCTAAGTCACTAATGCTGCTGTGGAGGAATCAGCTGTAATTGTGCAGGGGTGTGACGCGCGCGCTCACACGTGCACGGGCAGCAAAGTTAACAGGGAGGCTTTCTTTAGATACTGGGACTCTCGCCACATGTAGGAGGCCTCGTCTGTAAAGAGATCACCAGAGTGACGAAAGGTTTTGTGGTCTCAAAGAGGCCGAACGTGTGGTGAGAACACTGCAGAGATGTGGGTACATCCTGGAATCCGAGCAGATCCTGGAAGACTCCTGGAAAACCCCTGGAAACCTTCAAAGGATGGACACAACTCGAGACAACGCGACTGGTGAAACGTTGACAACACAGGAGGTCGTGTGCCTCATTTCTGCTGCTGTCCACTCAGAAAGAGGAAAGCCGAGGAGGAAGAAGGCCAAATTTACACAAGATGGCGGACGGAGAGCTGAGGACAGCATGAGTGTGAACCTCAGAGAGCTGGAGGAGAGAGGACGCAGAGTGAGCTGGACTTCACCTCAAGCGTATTAGAAAATTATAATTGTGGTGCAGCGATTTTGCTTTTACACGTTTTACAAGGCCCCGATCCTGGTGGTAAATATGAAAACATGTTTAAAATAATCTTAAGAACGTAATAATCAACAGGGGGACAGGAGGAGTGGCCCGGTGCCGACACCAACGTGGGTTAACAGAACACCAACATTGTTGAAGGTGAAGAGAAACGGCCTCACCAGTCAACCACTGACCAAACACAGAAGATCGTCTTGAGGTCAAAACTAGAAACGTTTCTTTCAGTTGTCAGTCGAGAAGTCAAATACAAGGTTGTTTAAATGTTTGCGGTTCCCAGCCTGTGTGATAGCGGGTTGATAAGGCCTCACCACGCCTGCAGACCTCAGCCACGAGCTGCTGTTGGTGCCGGTGTCGCGATCATTTGTTAGGTCCGTGAAAACCAAACCGAGAAGTGGTTTCTGCCACAGTGGGCTGTTTGATGCTCGTGTATGCGACAGGAAAAGGATAAATGTTTAACACACACAAAAAAAAAAAGGCTGGAATCAGGTGGAAAGTCCAAACTGTGTCTTCAGTAGCTTCGATGCTTAGAAGCTCCACAAAGCGACATGCTAGGAGGACGTTTGTGAGCAGAGATGAGACATCTGTGAAAGACGTGATGTTTGCATGGATGCGGTTTCTCTTTCACTTATTTAAAAAAAAAAAAAAAAAAAAAAAAGCTTTTGCTTCACATGTACCGACTGTTTTGTTGGCCCGGTTCTTCGGCGTGTTTTTAGTAGCTGATCGCTTGTATTTAGAATTTACAGGGTTCGCACGCACAATTCAAGCACTTCTCAAGGTACCTAAACCAAAAACGTCCAGACTCTCGAGGGCCTTTATCATCACATCTAAATTGTTACTTTAAACGCCAGGAGACAGCAACCACAACGATGAGTGATTGTGTTGATGATGAAACACCACATTATGTTGAAAATCAAGCATTTTTAAAAGTATATTTGAATTCAAGCATATCCCTACAACCTTGACAACACAACAGTTAAGCTAATGCTTAACTGTGTTGTTTTTAGGGTCATTGCAATGACATTTGGGGTCAGAATGACCCTAAGGACAACGCAAGGGTAAAGCATTTTCCAAACTTTCTGCGATCCCTGTACTTTGCATTTGAACTTGGCTACTCTTGCATAATGTACAACGTTATACCCGATGGGAATGATGGCCAACGCGATGCAAATAAGATCCAAGCTGTAGGAAACAGGAATTATCCCTCAAAGGAAGTGAAGCTCAAAAGCAGAAACCTTTTGAACAGAACACAAACCAGTTCTTATCCCGTCTCTCCAGCACACACACACGATGAAGAATCACAGTTGACCTTTCTTTTTGTCTCTCCCGAGTCTACGTGGACGGATGATTTCTCCCCCTCCGTCTTGTGCGCTTTTACTAAAAATTGAAATATTGATCTTAATTAGAGTTTGCCGAGCTCAGCAGCTCGCGTTGAGGGTTTTAGACAAGAGGCAGCAGACATCTGTCTAAGGCACTTACGTCTTCAGCGCAGGAGAGGAGCAACGTGGGTGAAGAGGAGGAGGAGGAAAAAAAAATAATGTGTGGTGAGAGGAGAAGAGTGATGGCTCCCTGTCTCCTGCCTTTTCTGAGAAACATGTCGGGCTCTCCATCTCCGCTCGCTGCTGTCAATACATCTGAGAGCAAACCGAGTCACACCCACACACACTGAAGTCAAAATATCCATCCTGGCTGAATGTATTCACCACAGTTCAACTTAACGTGACAATCTGTACATGAACTCAAGTTTTCTAATCATCAGCCAGCTGATCTCTGCCTTTTGTTTTGGGGTCACGTTCACAGCAATGCGGGTGCATTTGGAAATCCGAATCTTCATCATCAGCTTTGTAAAAGTCCCACACTGCAGAGTGAATCGGGAAAAGATTCTCTTTTGGGGAGGGGGCAGTCAATTTGTAGCTTTAGGGCTCATCCTGCACGTCCACACTAACACGTTTCCATTTTAAAACCAAAACCATCTCCGTCCACACGAGCGTTTTTATCCCCGTTTCAGACATAATCTCCGTCCGTACGACGCACCTGGAACCGCACGTCACATGGCCATTCACGTGCCGGCGTAAACCGTAAGCAGCTCGTCCGCTCTGCGGTTGGTTGCTTAGTTGCATGTAGGCAGAGGCAACAAGGTCAGCAACATCTGTTCTTCGTTGTCCACGTTAACGGTTGAAGGACACGTCGTGGCTGAACGCGTGTGCCTGAACACAATCCTGGAGTTAATAAACTGAAACGGGGTCAGTGGCGTTTCGGAAAGTCCCAGGTTCAGGGGTTCGAAAACACCGGAGTCGTGTGGACGCTAGGCGGGAAAACGCAGCAAAAGTCATGCATTTTAAGACAAAAAACGTGTGTGTGGATGGAGCCTGAGGTGATGCTGTAATACAGGCGTGCTCACAGATACAAGGTATCTTTGAACACTGTGGGAAACACGTCTGCTTTCTTTACAAGAACGAGATGAGAAGATTGACCCGGTGTATTTAGCACAGAGCTATGGTCAGTGCATGAATAGCCTAGCTTAGCATAAAGACCAGAAGCAGGGGCAAACAGCTAACCTGGCTCCGTCACAAGTTTGAAAACACACCTACGCCAACAATATGTAGATTTAGGGGAGTTGTGTGATCGAACTATTAACCATCTTGACAAAAATCAGCTGTGTGCAGCTTCCTTAAGCCCACGTGGTCATAGTGAGGTTGCCAGACCAAAACTGAAACCTTCACCCTCTGCATCTGGCAACCCGCTCCAGAAAAGAAAACATTTTTTCCCTTAAACCACAAAGTGCTTTTAAAGTGTAAATGTATGTGCAGAAGCAGAGGGTCGTAATGGAAAGGGTTCGTTTGTTTGCCAACCAAAAGAGAAGGAAGGAAAAGACTCACTCACACAAACACACAGCATATTAACAGTTTAATTAACAGAAGTATAATCTGTAGAGCATCCTCTCTGCGTTACCAGACAACCATTTAGGTTGGTCTAGCTTTAGAGATGGAAGGAAAATAATAAAGACAAAAGGAAGGACCCGAGGTTAGTGTGGAGGGTTAATAAATCGCTTAAAACATCAGTTTCACAAGTCAAAGATGAGTTTTCTCTCCAGTCATACACCTAGAAAATCTAGTAAACTGTCTTTGAGTTAAGTTTATTTTGTCAAACTACAATTTCCAAGGTCAAGAATGAAGTTTCACGCTATATTATGAAAATCGTAAAAATCTTTATTTCATCCTCAAAAAAGTAAAAATTGCGGATCACTGCTTTCGCCTTGGGTTCCACCACATTAACCAGCGTGGTAACCTGCACGTTGTCAACAGGGACGTGGCCGAACAAGATCATCTCCTGGACTGGAGTGAATCAGCTCAAGGCAGCGGGAGAAGCAGGTGGCGCCGAGTATTTGCAAATTGCTATATAAGCCAATAAGTTAGCTCCCACAGAATCCGTTTGGCTATAATATGAACAGGTGCTTTCAAAACTAGCCACACCAAAGAGTGTTGAACAAAGCATCCGTTTTAGGAAGTCAAATGACACCGTCAGCCTGTAATTTAAATCCCACCCAGGGTGATGTTCCTGTAGTTTGTGTGAGTTTTGTTGCTCGTCCTTCTACCCCCCCGCTTCTTTCAAAATCAGCTCAGTGTGAAAGTTGACTTTTGTGTGAAAATGGAGGAAGTCAAAAATGATTTTGCTAACCTAATAGACGGCGGCGACATGTTCACGCCAACGTATAAGCCTATTCAGGAAATCTCCCATCACACACACACACACACACACACACACACAGCATGGTGACGATGAAGTCACTGTCCACTCATGTGTCTCGTCTCCGGGCTTTAAAAGTGAGGCGCACCGCTGCTTCTGTCACCACCTCCCCAATAAAAACTCTCCCAAACACGCTCGAGTCATGTGACGACAGCGCCGCTCCCAAAGAGAAACACACTCGCAGCCCATAAACACTCCCACGACGCTGACGTCACGTGACAAAAAAAGAGAAGCAAGACGCAGGAACGGTTGAAATTTTATTTGGTCTTCTTTAAAATGTACAAAACCTGATAAGAAAATCTGTAAAGTAAACGGCCACATTGACATGCAAAACAGATTTATAGATATAGAAGATAAAACTTTCAGACCCTGAGTGAAGAATCTGAGAGGCACAGATACAGCCGTCAGGACAAACCATTGATCCAATCATCAGTGTTTTCCACATCCGGTGCTGCCGGACTCACAGCCGGGGCTTGATCTGCAGCTTTTTCTCTGCGGAAGGAAAACGGGACATTTCAAATGAGAAGAAGAGCACCGGCAGAAATTAAATGACAAAAACACTCGTGTGCAACCGACTCTGATCTACTGCGTGTTGAATCCTGCTCAAACGCTGAGTGATGACACCTCAGCTGATGAGTAAATGAGGAAGAGAACAGGACAACGGGGATGGATGGAGGCGGGTGTACAGGAAGTGTGTGTGTGAGGTCGCAGCCTGGCAGTGATACATTGTGTCTGAGCTAATTTATGCAAAGTGAAGAGCAGCTTGTTTGGCTGAGCTCCACCTTTAATGAGGCTCTGGGCGGTGCAGCGTGTGTGTGAGCGACCGGAGGGTCATTAGTAATACTTAAGAGCAAAAAGCAACCGACCAAGTGGTCACTGGCTCACACGTGTGCGTTTGAACGTCTCACACGTTAGAGCTGCAGCTAACCACCGTTTCCATTAGCCATTAATCTGTCAATTACTTTGTTTGTTCAGAAAAATGGTGAAACCTGTCCGTTACAAGCTCCGAGAGCCCGACGTGACGTCTTCAAATTGCTCGTTTGAGTTGTTTTGTCTGACCGACAGTCCAGAACGCAAAGATATTGGATTCACAATGAAATAAAAAGCAGAGAAAAGCAGCAAATGCTCAGGTTGGGAAAGCTGGAAGCAGACACTGTGAGGCATCAGCTATCAAACAAAGCTTCCTGTTGATCAGTGAGTCCGTCACAGTGTAAATACACGCTGTATGTTGCCAGAAAATTCTAACAATGGCAATTCTCCTGACCTGAATACGTTTCTTTAAACATTAAAAACAAACGGTCGTCCCAGAGGCCTTTAAAATCTGCACAGCCTGCAACATCCTCTAACCCTTAGATTGTTGATTAGAATGAGGAAAAACTTCAGAGTAAAAGCTTCATCAGGAAAGAAACAAAGCATGGACATGTTACTCCATAAATAAATGCTCCAGCCTTCCAGCTCAGTCGCGTTTGTGCAAGCCTGTGTACACAATGACCCACAATTCCCAAGCTCCAGCGGCGTCCGCTGGGCGTGGAGCGACGCTCTAGAGATCAGAAATGCAGCGGTCACGTTTTGGCTCTAGTGAAGCTGTCTAAGGTAAGGTGTATATGAGCCGCGGTACAATTAGTGACCCAAATGCTGTTGATTCCAACTTTTCTCCCTGGTTAACAGACACTTAACCCCCATCTGATCCTGTCGGCTCCTGGCTGCTTCTTACATGCGCCTTTTTTCACCAAGAAAAGTAAACAAAAGCTGGAAATCTGGACTGTGTGTTCTGTGTGCGAGTGGAGAAGGTCAGAGGTCAAGATGACTCGGGTCGGGTCAAAGGTTCTGCTCGTTTCCAAGCAGAGGAGACTAAATATAAACCATGAAAGAGGAGGAGGAGGATTATTCAACATCTTCAGTTTCTCTTTCCTGATGTTTTCCTGATGAGAGATTTCTCACCATCCAGCAGGAATATGATGAAGCTGCCACGTCAACACAGATCCAGCTCAAGGGAATTTGTAAGGCAACGGTACCACCTAAATATAGTTGGGCTCACCTCTATGCATTGCACAGCCTGGAACCAAGCTCCTGGAGAGGGGTTGGACCCAGGGTGAAAGGCGCCGGGCGGGTGTGGGGAAACTCACTAGCCCTCAAGTTGAGCGCCACTATGTTGGAGTTCTCCCCAAACAACAAGAGGGTCGCCTCTGTGCGACTACGATTCGCTGAGAGGGAAGCTCTGACTGTACTTTGTGCCTATGCATCCAGCTTACGGAGTGTATCTGGGTGGTTCCTGGAAAGGACACTGCCTGGGTTCTTGGGTTTCCTACATGGGGAACGATGGAGGAAGGGCCTGCCCAATCTGAACCTGAGTGGTGGTGTTGGATTTCTGTGCTAGTCATGCATTGGCCATAACAAACATCACATTGAAACATGGGGTGTTTCATCAATGTAGTTGGTACCAGAGCACCTCAGGCCAAAGTCTGGCGATCGACTTTGTGGTCTGTATGTCCTGGAGCTGTCAACTGATCACCGACTAGTGGTGAACTGGGAAGGAAGTCAAACACGTTTTCAGTGGGTGTTGGGCTCTGCCAGGGTTGTCAGATTGTGATATTCATGGACAGGATCTTCAGGTACAGCCAGGGGAAGTTGAGTGTCCAGTTTGGGGACCTCAGAAGTGCAACTCTGCTCTTTGCAGATGATGTGATTCTGTTGACTTCATCTGACCGAGACCTGGCTTTCAGCAGGAAAATGGCGGATTGCTTCCCTCCGAGTTGAGACTGAATTGTTGCCCCAAGTGAAGGAGTTCAAGTATCATGGGTTCTTGTTTATGAATGACGCAAAAAATGAATGGGAAACCTTACAAAAAAACTAAACAAGATGGCTAAAAAGTGCAAAAATATAGCCAAAATGTTCTTATGTTAAAAATATTACACTTTGTCTTTTGACTAATTTATTTAGAAGCTGGGTATATTAAGTCGAAATAGAACATTGTGACAAACTGGAACAACTCATTTAACAAAATGAGCAAGAACTAACCACAGATCTTTTAAGAATAAGTAGTTAAGATTTTATGTCCAGCTTTAACGGCAAAGCAGATGCCTCTCACAACTTGCAGTCTTTCGGGGACTTTTCGTGTTGTTCGTCAATGACAAACACCTCTGCCATCTCTTTAGCAAAGACAAAGTGCAATCTTTCCACCACGGAAAGCAGACTTTAGAGACCACCCGGAGCCCCAGACTGCACTTATTTAAGGACATTTCGTAAGGACAAAACGCAACAAATTTTAGGGAAATCTTAATAGATCTTCCAAGAAAAACTGGTATTACAAACTGATTTATCTTCAGTCAGTTGAGTATCAGATGAAATAAGATTTAAATAAAATCAGTTAAGGAGAAGGGGGGGCGGCAGGTTGAACACAGGTCAAAGGGGTTAAGTGTTGCTTTGCAGTGCCAGTCAGCATGTGTGTGTGTGTGTGTGTGTGTGTGTGTGTGTGTGTGTGTGTGTGTCCAGCAGGCAGGGGCAGGTGGGAGGTAGAGCCTGGTGGGAGGAGGTTGGAGGGAAGGCAGCCTCTCTACTAATCCTATATCTGTCATGTCTGTCAACAGAGTGCTCAGCTGTGCCTCCGTCCAGCCCAAAACCTAAATATTATTACCTCTGTGCTCCGAGCGTTATTACTCCTCCGCTGAGCATCGTCGCACTCACTCTGCAGCCCGGCTCTGATCATCATTATGTGTCTGTCTGCAGCTCAGCCCAACCACCACTCCCCATTCTCGTGGACTCGGGAATGATCTTGTGGCTTTCATGACAAACACGATCCGTCCACAAAACATCTCTGGACAAAATGCCTGACAGTCAGCACTTCTAAAGCACAGCTAATCCCCCTTAAGGAACATTATATTTCTCTCAGTTTTCCCCCATAATTCCTATCAATTTAAACAGTTGTGGAGTACACCAAGGGCAGAATGTGGTGCTGTCAGATAACGCAGACAAGTTGTAAGCAAACCAGATGGTCTAAACCACTTATTTGGAATTTAAGGCGGAATTGAATGATTTCCGGACATCAGAAACAATGTTTAAAAGTATTTTAGACATCTACAATTGTTTCACTTTTTAAGCAAATTTGGCCCATTTTCAGTCTAGACGTCTATACATCTTATGACCTGCACATCACCAACTGAATGCTTCCTGGACTGCTTGTACCAGTGGATGGTTGCATTCTGTGGTCTTTTCACGTCATATGGTTTGTGCGCCGTGGAACTCTGAGGTGCCTGGCCTGTCGGGTATTTGTATGCATTTTCGTACCTTTGACCTGTGAGGTCTTAGCCAGCAGTGTGTCCGGTGCGTCTGCCTCCTCTGGGGAGCTGGAGAGGGAGATGAAGGATGGCAGTGCCAGAGGACCATTGGTGGGCGCCCCTGGAGCTATCCGAGAGTCCTGCGGCATGACCACAGACAGACGGGGCCTAGGAGGGAGAAAAAAACCAAAACATTCAACGATCAGTAAATCAGTAAAATGCATTCTTGTCAGTTACGAGTGAGCTCAGCGTAATCGGCTGCCCTGACCTCTTGGAGGGTTCCTTGGTTCGGGATCTCTTCACTGGGGTGGTGGAGGTGGCGCTGGTGTTGCGTTTGGCCCGTTGGCGGTGCTGCAGCTTACAGCGGGCTCCTCGAGGGCAGGATCCCGTCTTAGAGAAGTCTGGACACACCAGAGTGTGTTTCTTCTTACACTGGTGGATAGAGACGCAAACCCACAGGTTTTACTAATAACAGCTAATGCAAAAAGACATTTAAAACTGATGATATCGCTACAAACGTCTGGTATATTAAGTTCTGGCCTCTATTAAAAATCTGTGTTATATGTATTATGATGTGTGAGATGCTTTCGCCGTACAAAAACCAAAATGAAGGAAAGTCATATTGTGTTACTGCTTAACAGTCCGACAACAACAGCTTTGCTTGGTAGGTAACAAAAGGGAACTAAAACTATATTAAAAAGGTTTGTAAAAGTGCATTGGTGGAAACCTGCAGACATATTTCATGTCATGGAGGGAATAAGTCTGAATATTAGAACTCCAATGATCTCACCACACAAAGTTAAGTGTGACAGCATTTCAAGTGAGCACAGTGAGGATTATATGCCGATTATGTATATTTTGTCCCATTTTTCCATCCATTCTTTTGCACGTTACTACTTTTAAAAACTCTTTCCACAGGTAGAGCAAGTGGGTCACAGTTAGCGTCATCCTGGGGATCATTGTGCACGATAGAGCGAGCTTTCACATGCATGTTTGCAACTGAGTGTGTATGACGGTGTAATACGGGTGTAAATTGGTAGCTTCATTCTCCACGAGATCCGATCCCTCCCACCTGTCAGAAAAGCTAATTATATTCACTCTGGGGTGCAGGCTGCGAGGTGTGTGTGTGTGTGTGTGTGTGTGTGAAGGGGTGAGGAGTGGGACCGGGAAGCAGATTGGTCCAGAAATAGAGTGTGTATCGGGGTGTGTGTGCGTGTGTGTGTTAGGAGGAGAGGGATGTTGAGATCGATTTTCCAGGAACGCTATGGACTCCTGGTCAACTGTCTCTGGAGGCCAGCGGCCCTGACTCGCTGCCACCAGAGCCCCTCTCAGCGCCCTCACACCCATGTTCCTGCACCCCTGGGTGCCAGGGCGACCCAGGGTCAGCTCGCTGTCAAATGTTTCTCTGGATCATCTTATAGGGCTGCGGTTTTGACACCACATTTCGCTCAACAAATCAGGTCTGGTGCTGGTGTCAGTGACGTTCCTCGATTTATATTTGGTTCCTGACATCACTAATAAACCCGGCGGGTCCAGACAGGGCTGAGAAGTACGCACATATTTATCACTTATTGTTCTAGTTGTGCTGTATGAGGGTTTTCTTAATATTGTGAATTGTAATGTGTGATTTTAGGGCTACAACAATAGTGAAACATGCACATCATAATTTCCCAGAGCTAACAGTGATACCTTTTTAGTTGCTCGTTTTGTCTAAACAAAAAGGTGAAAAAACCTAAAAGGTATGCCATTTACAATTGAATAAACCAACGATTAGACATTTCAGAACTCGGAACAGAGAGTAGACACATTTGCTTGACGAATGCCTGAAATTATTATTTTTCTGCTCGGTTAACTACTTTACTTGACTTTTCTCCGAATGTTCTCGAAACCTTTGATGTTTGTTTCGCCTGGCACGGCTGCACAATTGACTGTGTGATAATTGTGATCCTTTTCTGTACATTTAACATGTTTGATTTAAATTTAAATAACTTAAATGACCAAGCAGTCCAATGAGAGGTGTACCAACTACACAATATTACATGCAAACCTAAACACATTATAGTATGCAGCATAGCAGCTTATCTTATTTATTTATTTCCCTGCTGAAAGCCCTAAAATACTTTAATGTAGTTGTGCCAGCTTAAAAAAGAAAAGTGCCGGTGCCATCTCTCACAGGGGTCTGGGTCCAGAGACGAGTGTGACGGAGTAACAGGAGTTAACAAAGCTGAAGTACTTGCAGTGTGAGAAACTTAAAGTGTTGGAGAAATTGACTGTAAAAGCTCAGTCCACTTCCCACAGCTTCATACATCCTCATTTTCATAAAGAGAGAGAGAGAGAGAGAGAGAGAGAGAGACGGGAAATGGGAGGAAAAAGCTAAAGTGGACAGAACATCTTTATCCCACACCAAGTTAACAATTTTCCACTTGATTTAAGGAATGCTGGGATGTCTCTGGGGCCTATTAGAGAGCTCTCTGCTGGGCCGAAACCAGGAGGAGTCAGCACATTTACCAAGGGACTGAGAGAATGAGCAAAAGAAGCAAGAAAGAGAGGGAGGGAGGGGAGGGGAGCAGATGGAAAAGACAGTAAAATAAAAAAAAGGGACATCACATGCATTTACATCTTGGGCATTAAGCCGGCACTCTGGTCTAGGGCGGGACGGAGCAATAAATGAGCTCAGGTTGCTGGAGTATTAACATGGCGAGGGTAACATAGAGAAAATGATCACGCTCACGCCGTCACTAGATCTTGGGTCGTGTTCAGACGGACGTTAGCACTGCTTCAAACAAACAAACAAACAAAAAAGGCAGCATCCTCATTCATTTCAATGCGACCACCGTGTTGATGCAGCGGGGACGGGACACTGCCCAGCAACGTTTGCTGCAAAGCAAGGCAACGACACCAACAACGAGAAGAACGAACCATAGCAGCCAATCAAGTGTATTCCAGGTAGAACGCCGTTTACCTCACGATGGTAAGGGAACAAACCAATGGCCATAAACACTGTAAGCAGTGTCTGTAATCTACAATGATGACCTTCTATAAAAACGTGCATCAACTTCCCGACCCGTCACTGCATCACTTGCTACTTTGTCAGTTTTTGTTTAGTTTGCACACAATTAAAACTTTTCATTTGATCCCTCCCTTTTGTCCAACGCCGGTCAGTCACACAGGTGGACATGTGCAGAGAGACACGACGATGGAAACTAGTCCACAACACTTTGAAGAACTTTAAACAAGTCTCGTCATACACTTGCAACACAAACTGAGAATATCTCTTGAAAATGTATTAAAGGAGTGAAATCACAGATTCATTAGGCTAAACAGCCGACGCTTGCATTGTTTCAACATGCTGAATTGGCTGATTGGCCACTGATAACCGCCGATGAGAGAAGACTATAGCAAAGACTATGGATGACAGTTGCAGCATGATGACGACTGCCTGTCGGCCGGACGTGTCAGGAACCTGGGACTAAACTGACCTGATGCTGGAGCCACATTTGTGGAAATGAACAAATGTAAATAACTAAAAACAGCTAAAAATGATGTTGTGGATTAAAGAAACGAAGAGGGACAATCAGGAAAGCAGAGGAGGGTGGGTGAGCGTGAGACAAAGCCAGGACGAGGCGGCATGGTGAGGAAGTCTGCGAGGAGGAGGAGGATGGAGGACGGAGGCGAGGAGCAGACTTAACCCCTGAGCTGCTGGAGTGTCTGCCTGCCTGGCCCATAGTGCCATCCTCAGCACTTTCCCCATCTATAATTACTGCCTGCTATCCATCATAGAGCCACCAGAGCCTCACAGCGCTCCAAACACACACACACACACACACACACACACACACACAGGGGAAAATCACAGACCTAAGCACTTCAGCTAATAGAATAAATATTAATATCCCTTTTGTTTTCTATATCCTCATTTCCCCATGCTCTATTTAAATGAGGTCTGACAGTGTGAAAAGGCATCTGTTTCACACTCGACACTCAAAAACAAGCAGAGAGGAGAGGAGAGGGGGAGAGAGGGGGAGACAAAGGGAGGTAAAAACACAGTTTTAGTAGGGACAGAGTAACTGTGCCTGTTTGTGTGTGGGGGGCTTTCTGTTACCCATCTGGCCCTCAATGTGTCACTCAGACACTACAGTTATGCCATTATGGACCACCACCCCCTGCAGCTGTTCCTGCCTGTGCGTCGCTCTGTACATGTGGCGGGGGGATTGGTTACCAAACAACTTGTTTACCTAAGCCGCAGTTTAACTTCAGGGGAACCGTATACATGTTGTACAGTATAATTATACATTCAAAGGCCTTTGCAGTGAAGTAACGGCGTCATCGCACTGCTAGATACAGATGGAGTCCAAGAAATCGCTGATGGTGTATTTACCAGAGTCAAAACAGTGGCATGAAGGGATTCAGTTCTTCCATTCAGGCTGGGACAATGATGCAGGTTAAATCTGTGTTGAAGGCCTATATGAACGGGGCAACAGCTGACCAGCGTCCACGACCTGGGCTGAACTAGTGTTGATGTTATAATGTCATTTAACAGACTCCCCCAACAGAGAGAGACAGAGAGAGAGAGAGCGAGAGAGAGAGAAAGAGAGAGACACACAGGCGCACAGAGAGAAAGAGAGACAGACACACAGCTAGAGAGAGAGAGAGAGAGAGAGACAGAGAAACATTATGACCATGGGCGAGCACAAAACCGTAAGTGCGCTGAGAGAAGTGAAAGTGAAACCTCGCTGTATTTGGTGCTTTGTCATTCTCTGTAATTCCATATGTTGTTGAGTTCTGTGACACCTGTCTCACATGAACGGGTCAAAAGGCACTTCTGCTTGTCTGACAGGGGTTGAGGGAAACCCTGACATTAGCAGCAGCTACGTGTGCGTTGACATGACAGGATGTACCACGGCTCTATTTCCCAGCATCCACGCTGGTCAACACGCCACTAAAACGTTCATTTCTTTGATGCACTCCCACCATTGGAATATCCTGGCTACTGTACATATTCCTCTCTTGTAATTAAATGTCTTCATCTGCACAGCGAAGACGGTTGACAAAGAGAAACCTTTCTTATTAGGTTCAAACAACATCCAGATCGCTACACTGGTCACTGCGACTACACCGCGGCTTCAGGTGAGGAACAAGACACAAATCTGCAGATTCAGAAAATCCACCCAAAATCCCTATCAGCTCTCCAAGTTCACTTTACATTGTATGCTTTTTATCATGACGTGAGCCTCAGCTATAGCTAATAGTGGGAATGATCAGAAAATGCAGTGTTACTAGCCTTCAAACTTAAGGGACTCTTATTTCTTTCTCTTCTATCTGGCTTTGTTCCCGTTGTTCGTTATTGTACTTTAGGTGGGGTTTTTTGCTCTGGTCATGTGGGGGCAGGGGTGTCGGGGAACGGAGGCACAGAGCATCACCTTTATGGACTTTCAGTGCCCAGAGATCCTTCATACCTCCTAGTGTAGCTCTGTGATATGCGGTGTGTCTCGCATGCATTTTGTTGTAATTCTTGATGTTGTTGGGGAGCACTTTGTTGTTAACTGTCTGTCTGACAGTCGCCACAGACAGAGAGAATTTCTGAAAGGGTTAATAAATTAAACTAACCAACTGCACTGTTTTCTGTTTGCCCTTGCGTTCATGTTGTTTGCTTGATACAGAACAGTCGCACGGAGTCGCGGACGCCTCAGACTGAATGTCTTTGGTGTGTTTGTGTGGTACCTTCTCTCCCTCAGGACAGTAGCCTTTCACAAAGTCCTGACACACTTCGGCTTTGCGGGACACGTAGACATGACTGTAGGGGCAGTCACTGTTGTTACAGATTCCCTTCAGGAAGTAGGAACACACCGGCATCTGGAGAGAGAGAGGGAGTCAGACAGAAACATGTGAGCCATCTGAACCTGAGGAACTGTTTACAGTACTCCATCCACAAAGCCAGGGTAAAAAGAGGCACTCTATCACAAATGATAACTAAATTAAACATTTAATCAAAAGAGAGACTAACAGGAATTTGAATAGAATCTCCTTTTATGTCAAAATATTGTATAATGATTCATCTGAGTTGGAGGGGTTTCAGCTGAGTTAGCAGACTTTCTTCATATGTTCTGGGACTGCCCCCAAAACTCCCAGATTATTGATTATAAAAAATGTCTCAAAAGAGACTAAATTTTAATCTTGGGAATCAATCTGATTCGGACTAAATCAAGCCCTTATGATCCTTGACATTCTTCCTGAAAACATATCAGACAAAGACAGCTGAGGCAAATTTAAAGATTTGCTTTCATGTCGTGGAGAAGGAGACGTCTGTTTTTCTATTTATTTTTCTGCTCCGCACCAAGATCATCTCCCTGTCAGTTGCAAATAGAGCGCTGCAGGGATGACATGTTTTTGTAGGCCAACACCGGAAGTTAGCATCGCCCTGGTTCCCCTCGACAAAAACCCAATGGGATGTTTCCATTAGATTACTACACACAATAAGATCCATCTCAAACTAAAGTTTATGATGCGGACACGTTTTGTTCAGCAAGACAATCTTCACAAATTAATTATGATTTTTGAAGCGTAAATGCAATCGCCAGAAGCAAAAAGCTAACGTTGGGCTGTAAACCAACTACACCACGGTTACATGACTTCGGCGTCTCCACCACTGAGCTTCCCACTTGTAATTTGATTTTGTGCGCTCACCTCTTCTACAGAAGCCTTTGGAAACGTTTGAGTCAGAACAGTTTGCAGTATAAACCCAACGAGGCTGTCAAGGCGGACGAGTGAGTAGATGAGTTTCTGTGTTCGGCGTGATGACGTTTAATGTCCCCGAAAACCTCTGTAGTCTCATTTAGCTGCTTGTTAGCAGCAGCCTTTTTAAAGACACGTAAAAGCATCAAAATCCACGAGTAGGTTGTTTACTGACTGAATTTTATGTTGTAGAACAAAACGTGAAAATCTTTTAAGCTAGAAACCCACCGACTTCAAGATGAGTGCAAACGCACGGACTCATTTATGAAGAGAACAGAACACCACACGGAGAGAGCATGGGGGAATGAGGGAACAATATAACGGACGGTTCTCAAACCAGACCGCCGCCATAGTTCAGGTCAGACGTGTCCCGTGTGCCAAGCGATCCGTCACACTGAGCAGCTAAATTATATTAATTGCAGTTGATAGCGGCAGAGTGAGAGTGAATGTGTGTCTTGACAGCAGGTGTGTATTTGCAGAGAGATCTGCTGTTTGGTGCACGTGGGCGAGCCTGGTGGATGCCGGTCTAAATTTACCTCTAAGGGGGTCCGGTGGAGAGAGATTGGGGGATGGGGGGGGACTGTGAGAGAGACTCCTCCTTGTTGGGATGGGATCAGTGCTACTTAATTAACCGCTACAGAAATATTTATCCAGGCTGCAGCTCGTCCAGCTCTCATGATGTGTTTATGTGCTCTGGATGTGTGCACAGACTGGACCAGTGGTGGAGGGAGGGGGATAAGAGGGATGGTGTTCCCGGGTGCCAGGGGAGTAGGCTCTAGTGTCTGGTTTCAGGGTATTTGTGGTAGTGGGGCGGGGGCAGGATTTGGGCTCGCCTATTCACACTAGCGTCCGGATTAGGTTCGGAGGGCTGCTCAACCCCACTTCTCCCCAAGACCCCCATAAAGTCCTGTTCAAGGGGTCCACGTGAAATAAGAGCGGGAGCATCCTGTGGAGGGATGGGCCAAAGGTTTGGGGGGGGGGGCTGTTAGAGAGGTGGCATTGCAAACAGACAGCTGGACTCTCAGACTCTCACTTACAGGCAGCAGTGTGACAACCAACACAGGTGCAGGGCATTGTGTGTGTGTGTGTGTGTGTGTGTGTGTGTGTGTGTGCGTGAGAGAGAGGCAGGGCTCCTGTTCTAGGGTTGTTTGTCTCATAGAAAAAAAGAAAAAAAACAGCTCTCCCCTGTTGAGTGGTTACCCCATTCCCCCTAGACGGGCAAGATTGTTCACAAAAAATAAATAAATACGATCGACGATGACGGCACCCAATAGTTTGTCATCTTATACCTATACACTGAGCCCATGGCCTTCACAATGAAAACCCATAATGTAGCCAAATCTAGTGTCTTGTATGTGGGTCTGTTACCTTCTCCTTAGCCACCTTATGGGAGAATGGGCAGCTCACGTCTGTCAGCTTGCACGTCCCTCGCAGAAACCTGCACATGAACAACAGAAACAAGCCTGAGAACGGAAAAAGGTGATGGCGCGGCTGGTTCTGGAAGGGTTTTTGCCCATTGTAATGCGCCATTTTCTTTTAATGATATCCTCAATGTACCTCAAGAGAAAAACACAGGAGTCTTAAGGCTAGTTCAGACCGAAGATTCGCGACGAGACTAAAGAATTTTCGGACGTTGCAGGGACAAGATGCAGCGGTGTGATCTGGCCTGACTCAGCTTGACTCAAGCCGTCGCCTGCTGCGACTCAGCTTGTGAAGTCGCAATATGCGACTTGACAAGTTTTAATATGCAAGGCACGTCGCCTCTTTCAACAGCCAATCAGCTCGTAGAGAGGTCAGCTAGTCATCTCGTTTTTTGTTTTCGCGGGTTCCAAAAAAAAAAAAAAAAAAGAAAGAAAATAAAACATTGTCGCCGTTTCAATACTAGAAATTCAACTGTAGCAAGTAACTCACCACCACTGTCCTCATTCATATTTTAAGATGCCACAGATTATATCGAGCTATTAAAAACTGCTTTGAACTGCTGAATATATATTTTCTGTATCAAGTGTAATCTAGTCGACTGACTTGATGCTTGCAACAGAATGTTTGGCTTGGTCCAAATGTTACCCAACACTGAGCATTAGAAGATGGACAAGACCTATACTTCCTGAATCCTTAATGAGCGAAATAACGCTTCAAACGTCGCAGTTCTATTGAGTTTACACCGGGTACAGCAGCAATGGAAGAAGAGCCATCTTCACTGAGGAACAACACTGATCTCCCACCAGCCTTCACGTATGTTCTTGAGTGTTTGCGTTACCTGGTGCAGACGGCAACCTTGTCTGGGTCGTGGATGTAGGGACAGCTGTTGCCGCGGTTACACTTGCCAAAGCGGTTGTAGTACATGCAGTACTGCTTCTGCGGCTTCTTCTGGCGAGCGTGTCGGATTATGGCGAGGCTCCGCTGGACCGCGCGGCTTGTTTCACACAAACACAGACAAACCACAGGTATCCACAAATCAATACAGCGCAGCTTGTGGTGACTCAAGAGGACAACGTATTCCAGGATTACGGTTTCAACACTTTGGGTAAATGTATCCACCGTATGCTAATTTTAATTTCCAAAGTCTGCCCCTGGCTTCACAGCCCCTCAGTTCACAGTGATGAAAGGCAGTTAATATTTGGGGAAGCGAGAGAGGAGGATCAAATGCAAAAGTCCTGGCTGGATTTCATTTCATGATGGTGCAGTTGTATGAGGAGAGCCAGCAAGATGAGGAGTGATGAAACCGGTTGGTGGTGCAAAAAGCTTACCTGGCTAATTGACGTGTACTGTAGGGTCGGTTAAAGGCGGGACTTATGGGTGAGACCTGCGCGCCGCTGACAGACCTTCCTAAATGTGGAGAAAAGGAACACACGAGCAACTTAAATGAAGTTTAAAAGGGCATCCTGTGTTCAGGTTGCTGTTGAATCTGGCAAACAATCTCACAGCAATTCAGCAGCACACTGGGTTAGTCGTTTCTGTCCCGTGTGTTATTTTTGTTTTTTACAAAATAAGACAGCTGCAGTCCCTGCTACCTGTCCACATTCAATAAAGAATCGTGGAGGATTTATTCCTAAATTACATATTTGATATTAACATCAATAATGATCAGATTTTCTCCTTGATTTGGGTTATTTAAATTACAAATAGATAATAAAAACAAGTTTAATATGATTATGTTATTGGAGTGATACTGGTTCACCATAACGTGCTTATTGCCATCACATACCTGCTGGGATGGTAGTTTCTGAAGTGTATCTTAATAATTTGCCCATAAGTGTTAACAGAATGTAGGAGCTTATTTTTGACATTTCTATTTAAAAACACAACCACATAAACAGAGTTTCAAATACACGTATGCTTCTAGTGCTGATTAGCATGCAGGGACTGACAACTTTCTCAAGTACGAGAACACACCACGCGTTTCCTGCAACATTTGCGAAGTATAATGTGAATTATAATCAAGCATTTATACAGCTGACCGCTAACACTGATCTGCAGCAGTTAGTGCTTTTCACTGTTACCTGTACCAATATGATACAACGTCCAGGAGCAATTGGTGCAAGTCCTACAATGATTTAACTCCTCCTAACTGACTTATGTTGTGTTACCACAATGTTACATGCAATTACTTTTACATGGTGATGGAGAGACATTGATTGAAAAGGAGGTCGTGCTTTGTCTTTATTTTGATTTATTCACCATTTTCTCCAACGCGTTCATCTTGCCATGTGTTGATGGTGCCGTTTTACAAGACTCTCATCTAAAATAGAACATTAATACTTTTTAATAACTATTCCCATCAGACGTGACAGAACCGAAGCTGTCTGAGTGTGTGTTCGTGCAGCCAGATGCAATAACAACCTGATACGTGCCCGGTTATTTATACTGTGGCGGTTTGACACATTGGTGCCAAAGCTAAACGTGACGTCCAGTGCTGTCTGAGAACATCATAAGCACTATGTACCCAATGCACTCCACAAACACAGGAGGGAAAGGTGTGTGTGTGTGTGTGTGTATTGGAGAAGAGGCCAAGGAGTCAAATAGGTTGTGGTTACAGATCTTATTAAGACATTTAATTTTCACGGCATTTTTTGGCTATTAAGTCTCTCATCAAGTGTGCGCTCTGGTGTGATTTAAGAAGAGCAGAATTACCCGGGGGGGTGGGGTGGGGGGGATGTAAAATCACAGCTCCTGCAAAGACACCTGAGGCGTGTTTCTGGAGGACGCAGGGATGTGTGCGTTGGGATGCCGGTCACGAGTTTAAAAGCATGGAGCTCTTCAATTTCACCTGCAGGTGTAGTCGCTACAGAATGTGTGCAAGAGAGACGTGTGAAGGAGGTGGAGGCAGATCTGGGCTTTAATCTGCGCCATCCAGTCCTCCGGAGCCCCCCCCCACTCGCTGCTCTGACAGATGACAACTTTATTATTTCAGATGGCAAATCCAGCCAGCTCCCGTAAGTCTATTAGAGAGCATGTGGACAGAGCTGCAGCCACAAACATGAATAAACACTCCTTTATCACTTCGGGGTGCACACAGACGTACTGCCATGTACTCGCAATCCATGTCCCAAATAGGGCTGGCTATCAAACCTCAGTACATTTTTGGTAGCGACTGAAATGTGTCCGTAGCACTCAGTATAGAATACTAAGTATCAAATGCTAGTATTAAATCACTGGTCAGATTCTTATTTCTTGACAGTTCCTGATTTAGAGTTTCCCCAATTTGAGACCATGTTTTAGAGAGTTCTTGTACAGCTACTTGTGTGTAGACGATGATTTAAGACGCTTATGTTAAATAAAATAAGGATTTTGTAGAAAAACATGTTGAAAAATGGACAAGTTTTTGTATCGCTGGCAAAAAGTATCAAAAAACATTTCAAATGATACTTTACTGCAACAACGCCGATTGGTCTCATTCACATGCCGATGGTGACGGAGCTGCCATGCAAGGCTGCTGGCCTTCATCAGGAACAACTTCAGTGTCTTGCCCAAGGACACCAGGGATTGAACCGTCAACCCTGGGATTAATCGTCGACCCACTTTACCTCCTGAGCCCAAGCTGCCCAATACAAAGTAAAGCACAGCCGTGGCTACAAGCGCAGTGGCTGTTACTACATCATAATACAGCTCAGCCTTTCTCTATGGATCAGAGCGAATGCAAAAGCATTGTGAGATAATGTAAAGAATTTCTGGGAAAACATTTTCCCCGTGACCTTTTGGGAGCTCCGTACAAACTTTTGCTTTTAACTTTCCACACCTCAGCTGTGATGTATCACTGTCCTGTAAGTGTCATCTTTGTTTGAGGAAGAACTAGATGTAATTGCCACAAGTCGTCCGTGGACTAATCCGGACAGTATGTTGTCAGAGTTTTCACAGACCATCGCAGTGACGGTAAGTACCTGTTCGGTTGATCGACATGCTGGACGCCACGGTGCGGGAGAGCTTATTGGCGGACACCCGGTACAGGGAACCACGAATCCAACACATGCTGCTTCCTCTCCAGTGGTGAGTGGGTGACGGCTGTGTGTCGTGGGGCGCTCGCAGGCGGCTCTGAAGGAAACTCCTGAAAGGAAGAGGGACAGAAAAGGAAAAACAGATAGACAGATGGATGAAATAAGGCATAAGAAAACATCTTGAACTTAAACTTATATATTCACTTAAAGGATTAGGTTTACGGTTTAATACAACTTGGAATTATTCCAATTATCCGTTAAGCTCAGTTTACAAACGGTGTCATGCCATTCTTTGAGCTGGAATGATATTATCTGCTCATCCCCTCCCCTCAGTTCCATCCCTCTTTTGCCTGTCTTCCCTCAAGCTCTTCCACTATATCTCCCCTCCTCACTTTATGTTTCCCATCCTCTAGTCTCCCCTCCTCCCTCTCTCTCTCTCCCTCCCTCCCATGTCACAGCACTCTGTTAAATTGCTCCTCTAATGGAAAGGACGGCAGTGTGGAAATGGAGAGAATTGAAAAGAGGAGAGGAGGAAATCAATGAGATAATAGGCAGGGCATGGGTCCAGGGCAGCGAGGTTGGCCCCTACACTGGAGCGTAGAGACCACACACACACACACACACACGGTATCACAACACACTCCTGCTACAGTATGTACAGTACACACAACCACAGGCCTCTACACACACGCTTACCATTCAGAAGTCACTCAGTAGACCTGTGTATGTGTGCGGCGGCTGTATGTGTGAGCCTGCGGTGTGTATGGGGCTGTTGGTTGGTGGTGGGGCGGTGCAGGGGTTATGGCGATAAATTGCGCTGTCCTGTCACTTCTATTTGGGGCGGATTGGGGCTGGTGTGCAGCGTGCCGCTGGAGGTAATTTGCTGCCGTATTTCAGATGGGCTGGAAATGGGTTTAGAGCGAGAGTTCATGCCTCCCATTACAGAGAAAAGAGAGGGTTACCCCGAATGCACGCCGCGCACAAAACAACTGACACGGATGCTTAACATGCTGCAGCCGGCCGAGAGCTGCTGCACTGCTGCAAATAAGGAAAAAACGGGGCAAATATCAGCCATCAGCTGCGTTCATGTACACGGTCTACCTGACTGCACGCCATAACTCAGCAGCACAGACACTCCGTTTCACTGATACAAGATCAGGAGCTGCCCTGCACACGGCAACTGCAGCCAGGGGAGCTGTAATGGAGGCTAATGTTGGAGCGCTGACTGCCACCCAGGGAGTCTTTAACAAGGACCGGGCGGCCTGGGGAGCCACAATGGAGGTTAATGGGGATATGACATGAACAGTTAACACAGACGGCAGTTAACCCTGACACAGGGCTCCAGTCAGGGGGGCTGGGGGTGTAACACCCAGTGTGTTAGGGTGTTTTCTCACTGGGTTTGTAGGTTTGTGTCTGAACCTCTGAGCGACACTTTTCTCTTTGTTTCAAACTATGGTATATTTACATGTTTTCCTCATCAAAATGCAAATGTTCCTTACTGTTGTGAGGAAAGGTTGAAGGTACAGTTTGACAAGTTTTCCATGAATTATACTTCCGCGAAGGTGCACGTAAGCATCTCTGATGCATCTTAACATCAACACAAAGAAGAGTTTTAAAGGTGACAGCGAGTCAAAGCGGCATGAAGAGTATGGAATGATAGGAGTGCCACAATAAAGAATAAATATGTAAATAAAAGAATATCACAATAAATGTAGAAACATAAAGAGAAATAAATAAAAGAATAAAAAAATAAGACAATAAATGTGGAAATATAAAGAGAAATAAATAAAAGAATAAAACAATAAGACAATAAATGTGGAAATAACACAATAAATGTTTATTCTTTTCCCTTTTGCTTTTTCTATTTCCACATTGCTTTTGTCTTTTCTATTTCCAAATTG
>JAVQJF010019062.1:0-10967 GCA_036023855.1 Gadopsis marmoratus | reverse complement strand
GTTAGGCTGTCTGACATGGTCTAAGGCCAGACTGCTATAACTACATATTAATGAGTATTTACCACAAATACTAATAAAAAATATCTGTTGATGTGATCAGTTTCCAAATGGGATTTTTACCATATTGTTGTTTTTGAAGCCCTGTTGTTTCTCCTACATTTCGCACAACCTCTGCTGTGCACAAACAAATTGATTAAAACAGTTTAGATTCAGATGACCTGACTTGTAACGTGCTTCTAATTTGCAGAAAGTTCAGCTTTCAAATTCGCCCTATAGCTCATCAGCAGGATATGTGTGTATGTATGCATGTTAAGTCGTGTGTATGTAGACACAACATTGATGTATAAGTTGTAAAATTAGTTTTCCAAAAACTACAGGTCTGTGTGTGTTCCATGCATGTAAGTATTTAGAAAGCTTGACTGTCAGCTTTAAGATTTTTTACGTTGTTCACATGTATACTGGGTGAATAGTGTGAGACATGTAACGTTTTTATATATTGTCCCTCAGTGTTGGTAAAAAATGACAGGGCTATAATTCCTGCACTTTTCACCTAGTAGGCTATGCATTTAAATAACTTTAAATTCAACAAATACAAGCTGCGAGTCAGTATTTAAAGCTTATATTCATTGTTTCAGTTCAGATCCAGTGTGTTGGGAGTAACAACAATAACAGAAATTGTCCAGATAGTACAGTCTGTCTATTCATTCATTCTTTTATTGGTGATTGGTCTGTTTGCTTTATATTATCAGCAGGTCAAAGTCTACACTTATGTTTATTTATATCACATCACTGCAGATAGGTGTGAGCACGAAACAGCACAGTTTAACTGCATTTTCATGTAAGGCTGGTCCAAATCCTTCAGAGGGTTTTTACAAGCCCCTAAACCCCCCAAACCCTGATCAAATTCAGAACAAATGATGCAAAAGAAATTGCAAAAACACAAAACAATACTTGTCGACCAGTGCAATTAAAACAAGCTCAAAGAACACAAAATAGGCTTCTTAAATATTTACTGCAAGAATGAGCACAAGATTTTCTTTTTTGGGGGCCCTCCAGTTTGCTTATGCTCTAGATGTCCCAACTATTTATCAATCAGCATATGGAAGTCCACAATAAAGTAATTGGAGGGAGAAATGTTTACTGTTTCTGCACTTAACATGCTCATACCACTAATCTGCACTTAATCTGCCACTCTGTTGAAGTTTAGTGTCTTATCACAGCTCCTGTATGTCATACTATGTGTCACACCACCTTCCTTTGTGAAATAAAATAATCTAATACACATATTCACATCCATGCAGTCAAGCTGTCCATGGTCAGTTTATTAAACGCATTATATCCAGATTTAGGAGTCTTATTCCACCCACGCTTTAATTTTAGTAACATACTGAAAACTCTGCCAGGTCATTTTTTAACTTCATTGAATTCAATCCTAAATATATGGTTAAGGAAAACTGTTAAATTGAATATGATACTACATTTCAATGATAAAAAAGCCTCCGATGTGTTCATTTCGTTGCACATGGACACTGTATACTTGCCTTAATCTTGCCTCATGTAAACCTGCAGACTCCCTCCCCATGGCTATCTGCAATGTCAATCACAACAGTGTCTATGCCCTTCTGAATGATGTGGACCTGACTTCAAACTCAATATTTTTTTCCATGATGTTGTATTTCTTCCACAGGTCAGTGAAGGTGGGTACTTGAATATTGTGCATAGTAAAGGTAAGGGTTATCTTAAAATCCTTATTAATGTGTGTGTGTTTGAATGAACTGCTACATGAACCTTACAGAAATGTATTGTCTCATAAACATGTGAGCTCAAGTCATTGCCTGGCAGCAAAACACCAGTATTTAGATGAGTGTAGTATTTAGAACACATGTAGGTCTGTACATCTGATCCTACATGTTGTAACACACTGTCATACTGCAATTTGCATCCCACATTAGTCTGCTTCTTGTTCACATCTGTCAGTAGTTCAGCTGTTGTAATGGCAAATGGTAGATGGTGTCTGGGCAGTGTTTGTCAGAAGGGAGATTTCTGGGGTCTGATGAGTCCAAAACTCAAACTGAGCTGTTTGGCCATCGCACTTCACTATGTTTGGTGTAAACAGCAGAAAGACTCCATTCCCTGCATGAACCTGGTTTAGGTAGCAAGACAAAGCCAGAGCTATAGAGGAATGACTTTAAAACAACGGTGTCAAAGGGTAGCTCCACCCTCCAATTCTACTAGAAACATCTCTCCCCGGATCATTAGAAAACAGACGAGTGTGGGAACAATATATCATTCTTAATCTTGTGTTAAAGGGAAATTCCAGTGTTTTAAACCTGGGCCCTATTTCGACCCCTAAATGTTTTATAAATTATGGGGTCAAAATGACTAAAACATATCAAAGCATCCGCGAACAGGCTTGCAACGGCTACAACTAATCCTTGCGGGCAATTGCTCCCATAAAGGTTTTGTCTGACAACATTATGGAAAGGATCCCTACAGAGACCGTTTTGTTAAAGGGTAAGGGCTTGCGTCCAAGTAGAGTTTTCTTTTTCTGAGTGACAGTGGGGAGAGAAAGAAATGCTGCACATATGGTTTGACACCAAGATATTGTTGTCATAGAAACTATGAAAACAATATCTATTGTGAAATGAATACATATCGCCCATGGCGGTTTATTCGTACTATTTACCTGTTTGGCTTTTTTTCCACAATGTGCACCAACTGGGGTATGCTTGCCCTCATGCTTTGTATGGATGAGCTTAGTAATGGTGATGTCTGACAGCTGTACACAGCAAGGAGGATGTGGGTGCATGATAAAAGCACACTTGCGAGCAACATCCAGTGATCCGGTTGATCTGCTCCCACAAATTGGCTTTTCTGTCTCTATTATGATAGTTTCTGTCTGAAATATCATGCAACTCTAGAAAAACAGCAAGAACAAACTTCTCCTCTATCTTCTTGGTTACCAGGGTGACGAGTCCCGTCCTATTGGTTGCCTGAAAAAATGCGCTGACGAATGCCAGCGCTCGAAGCAGCTGCACAAAAAAGTAATAGTACAAACATTTAGTAAGAAATGTCAATAATATCAGCAGCAGTGATTTGTTTCATCACAGTACAGTCATATCATTCAGTTTACAGATCAAAAAACATGTTTAATTACCTCTTTAATGCCCAGGAGTGACTCAGTCAGAACCCAGACCTCATTCCAATCCATAATCTGTATCAGGACTTGAAATGCTCTTCACATAGTATGTGGACCCACCCCCCGTTCACATACTTTTGATCTGGGTCTGTTTTTCCAGGTTTGGGCCCTTTCATTATAATGAAAGGAAATCTTAATACTACAGGATACAATGCCCCCTTGCACAAATCCAGGTCTATAAAAAAATGGCTTTCCCAGTTTGGTGTAGAAGATCTTGACTGGCCTGCACAGAGCACTAACCTAAACCTCATCCAGGATAAACTGGAACACCGACACTGATCCAGACCTTATTGTTCAAATTCAGGGTGTTTTTTATCCAATGCAATCATTTATTTGTATTTTATGTTTCTGATTAATTAAGGTCAGCTAGTAAAGGTTTGTTTTCACTCTGACATTAAAATGTTTTTTCTGTTAATCAGTTTCCAATAATAATAACATCTACAGTGTTTGAATGCTGTGAAGAACTGAAACTGAAAGTCCGTGGTGAGGTTTAATAATCTTTTATACTGTACATGTATTTAGTGAATGTAATAGTCACAGAACGAGAAGCTTTACATGATGCATGCATTCTCAACTTCTGCTCATCTCAAACTGTTCCTATTCCTATGCTGCATCACACCAGTCAAGCCGTTGTTACTTACATCCTTTACCCTATACAGTCTAAATGAGTTTGCAGCGTACAGTATAGCCTTTATACAGCCCTCCCTGTCTCATCATCACCTCAGCTCCCTGCTCTCTCCCCTCCAGTCACAGCATGTCTGTGTACAGTAGACCAGTGTGGTTTACTGTTCTACCCCCACCACAAGCAGCAGCACCCTGTGTGCCTATGGCTCACAAAGCAGAATCCTTGTAGATTACCTGATTTTCATACCAAAATGTATGAGTTAACTGTTCGAGTATTTTCTGGCAGCTGTGTTGGCAAGAATCTGTGTGTGTACCTGTGTGTGTGTGTGTGTGTGTGTGTGAGAGAACATAGCGTCTCCTCAGGAAGCAGTTTTATAGATCTGTTTTATAGTTGGCAGTGCTTCTGGTTGCTCTTAAGTGTCTTCCCTGCATTCACCCACAGCATTGTCTTGTTAAACCACCATCTGCCTGCCAGACGACTGTGTCACGGTTGACATGCACTCCAGCTTCATTGAACTTGTTTTTACCAATCACCTACAAGATCCCATAACCTGAGGAAGAGTTCTGAATCTGCCAAACTGTGAAAAAATAAAGATCCTAATGAAGAAACCGTGTTAGCAGGGATCACCTCTAACCAACCACATGCCCAATTCACATATGCCCTCTTTCCACCAAATTAGCTCATGTTCTTAAACCGGTTCCTTTCAGGATTCTTGGAACCGTGGTGCTATATAGCGAACCAGCATTGAGCAGAGCCATTGTAATCAAGGATGCGTCATTTAAAGAGGATGTTGCACAATGCACAAATAAAAAGAATTCAAACCAATAAAAGCCAATATACAGACAACATCACATGAAAGCAAGTCTATAAAAATGTGTTTTAAGAGGTTACTGATTCTGCAGCCTTATCTCCTCAGGCAGGTCATTCCAGAGTCGAGGGCCCTGATGGCAAAAGCTCGGTCACCTTTAGATTTAAGCCTCGACTCTGGACGACCAGAAGGGCCCACCTGAGGATCTAAGGCTGCGAACTGGCTCATATGCGGTCAGCATTTCTGCTGTATAGCTTGGTGCCAGACCCAGGTGTGCCTTATAAGTGATCAGTAAAATCTATTTTAAATCGAACGGGGAGACAATGGAGAGAAGCCAGGATTGGGGTGATGTGATGTCGTCAGTTAAAACCAGTAAGAAGCCAAGCTGCTGCGTTACGAACTAGTTGGAGGCGAGAGAGTAACTTTTGGTTGATGACAGAAATGAGGGAGTTACAGGAGTCGAGTCTCGAGTAAACGAGTACATGAATTATCCAAAAGACAAGCATGGATCAATTTTTAATGATAAGGAGACATAGAAGACTATAATCATAGTACACCATAGACCATTGTTGCCTTCTCCACCCTCACTTTCCAGCCTGTAGAATAGGACACGCCCACTGATGTTGCCATGGTTTGTACTTCAGATCAAGGAAAACCTGCTAGTCCTCGGAGAAAGCACAAGCAGGCCAGACAGAGTAGATAGAGGAGGGGTTGTATACAATGGTTGGTTGTGTTAGACGTTTGTAGTCTAATGCCTTGCTTTTAACTGGAATTTATTTTACATTTTATTGTATAGTGTATTTAGGATATTTACAGTAGTGAATTAGTGTCATACATAAACACAAGCAGAATGGGAAAAGGACCCATAGGTGGTGCCAAATCAAAGATCTTAATAAGACAAAACTCAACCAACTAGGCATAGCACAAGTCTACAGTGAGAAAAGAAGCATGGGAAAAACTACAGCAGGTGGCACTCACAGTATTAGTTTTAGCTAATATAGCTAACATTAAATTCACCTTGGGGTACCACACTTGAAAAGGGAAAAAGATAGTCAATTAATTGATTCAATCTCAGTCTAAAGGTTGTTACGGAGATCTTGACTCGTGTACAGTGACCTTAATACTTAACCAAGTGCTTTACTAACTATGCATACAACTATAACTACTAGACACACAAATGAATGAATGAATGCCACCACAAATAAATCCAATGAATGCAGCGATGAACAATTAATAAATGCATGATTGGAATATTGAATACAAAAACAGACAATGAATGCATGACAATGAATGACAACTAAAGCATGAAATGAGGATCATTTTATACCGGAGGATGCAGTGAATGATTATCTTGGCAAGCTATGTTAATTTGTTTAAACACAGGAAACCACTAAGTGGATAAGTGTCGACCAGTGAAATCACCTTAATGCATCATTCAGCAGCTGAGAGGAAATTGGGAAGCAGAGAAAAATACTTTACAATTCTTTATCATGATTATATTGAAGGGAGGTTCTATTCCTGATCTAACGCTAAATTACTTTTGGTAATCTATAGCATCAACCCCAATATCACAGGAAATAAAAGGTTTCACCTGATGCTTCAGAGGAGAAGTTGCTCTGGAAGGGAGGAGGAAGACGTTTCTCCTGTTCTCCCAAACCAGCTCCTCTTGTGTGTTCATTGCTACAATTTAAAATCCAGTTTTCGCTCAGATTTTTATATTAAACAGATTTGTAAAAAATGAAAATAATGAGCCCTAGTTACTATATGCACATGACACATTGCCCCTACAGTAAATACAGAGTTGTCATCTGCATGTGCAACACACAATAGTAGAATAAGTGTACCACATGTCGTACGAACTAGTAATTTTTTAGCACGATTTACCCTCATAGTATATAGTTTTGCTAGTGGCCCCTAGAGACTATAATTTGCATACATCAAAATCCAAATTTTGCTCTATACCAAAAAGTGTTCGACAGACAAAAGAATAACCAACACCACTGTTTGCGCTTTGTGTAAAAGTCTTCATTGAAAGAAAATTGGTTTGTAAAGACATATTTAACTAAATTAATAACAAAGAAACATAGACATGCATTTTACTACATTTGTTGTTGTCTGTGTTTTTAATCTTTCTTTTTTGTATCTTAAAGCTCATTGTTTTGCTGTTCTTCATGTAATGTAATTTAGTAAATAAAGACTGTATGACTGACTGAGTGATCTGTGTCTGCAGCCCGGCTCTCCTGCTCAGGAGGCTTTACAGAACTGGGCTACTATAATGGCTCAGTTTCCCACACGGACTCAGGCTCCCCCTGTCTGAAGTGGACAGACTTCCCAGACTATATGCGGCAGTACCCGGGCCGCGGCCTGGGGGAACACAGCTTCTGCCGAAACCCAGACCGAGAGGCCAACCCCTGGTGCTTCTTCAGGCAGAGCTCCGGTGCCATCAGCTGGGCCTACTGTGACTGCCATCAGGGTGAGCTGAGGGAGGGCACCAGGTATCTGAGGATATCTGAGGATGGATGGATGAATAGACAGATGAATGGATTGATAGACAGATGGTGGCCCCTACTAACCCCCTGTTCCTCCCACTATGTGTAGTGCGTACAGTTTGTCAATGTGGTAATACTACCTGGCTCCACATTGGCTGTGTGTTACTGTTTATATATATATACCTTAACTTAGAAATATGCAGCATATAAGAAAACTTTAAACTTGATATTGACAAAGGGATCCTCTTCAAAACAGGGCCTGTTTCCGTGACAAATGCTGACTGAATATTTGTAACAGTTGCGGAGTGTGATGCCTCTGATGGGGAGGTGGGGCTTGCAATGTGCAGAACCAAGTGTCTGTGATGGGGGAACAGGCCCCTTCTACAGTGGGTGTGGTCTGTGGTTTGTGATGGGCGCAGGGTCTTGTGTAAGCGAGGGTTTGTGTGTATGGAGCCTGTGGTCCATCATCACAAAGGGCTGGGTAGGTACTGTCTCCACTGGTGAGACCAGGCAAGTGGAGTAGCTGTTTGGGGATGTTATAGCAGGACTGCCACTAGGTCTTATTCACAGGCAACTGGAGAAGGGTCAGGAGACTGCTGCTACCACAGCTGCATTGCCAAAGGCTGTTGTATCTAGCTGGATGAAGACAAATCAGTGAAGCAGCTTCCCAGTGAGCTTCAGACAGAACATTACATTACCCATTATCTCCTACATTTGGCACTTCAAGATATGAAAAATGGATTCAAACAGAAGGCTGAATCTTTCTAGACTTTACCATTTTATAACTTACTGTTTCTCTCTTTTTTTTCAAACACTGTGCAGACATTCAATATACCTTTGTTGACAGCTTCTCCTGTTGAAACATACAGTTAAAGGTTTACGAGCTATAGCCCAGTTTCCTCTTGGCATGGCTACACTGTGTTCATACCTGCCATATACAATCTGCTGCCATTCCAGCCAATGCACCAATGACCAATGCACTCATTATAAGAGGTACCAAACTAAACTAATATATATATATATATATAGTAACAGGTTTACCTGTGGGAATTCTTCCTGTGTCATTTGCAGGTGCAGCCAGATTGGCGGGGGGGTCATCAGGCAACAGTGGGCGTCTGGAGGTGTACCTGAGTGGCCAATGGGGGGCAGTATGTGACACTCACTGGACCGACCGTGATGCCAGTGTCATATGCAGACAACTCGGCCTGGGGTGAGAGCAGTCTCACAGTGCCAGACAGTTTCAAATACACATGTGGGGATGACTAGTTACTGGTTATATACATTGAAGGACTGATGAGATAATGAGAGGCAGGTGTGTGGGGAGGTGGGGATGATTTGGGAATGTGTGACAATTTATGTGAAAATTCTGTGGAGCAGTGCTGCTGAGTATGACTAGCTTCCATTAGAATTGTCATTTAAATACTTGAAAGTCTTCCATTGACTTTTCCATTATCTCGCTGCTGTCCATGCAGTGAGATTGGTACAGCCCTGCAGCATTCCTACTTTGGGCCAGGTTCTATCTTCCACTATAACCGTCTGGCTTGCCGTGGTAATGAGAATTCTCTACTGGAGTGCCGGAGCAGGAAGTTTGTCACCGGCGACTGCTACCATGGCAACGAAGCAGGAGTGGTGTGTGCTGAACCTGAAGGTGAGACCGGGGTGTCACTTCCGATTATATAAATACATAACTAATTAATAACAAATGTATTGGGCATGCAATATATCCAGATATAATGCTGGATACATGTCACATGATACAGAATTGCACTGCTGGTGCAATTCATGGTGCTAGGCTTTTTGCATTGGTTGTGTATTTCAGATCATTTCAAGACCCGTGGTTATTTGTGTTTTTATTGTTCTTTAATATTTTATACATGTTTTTATACCACTGATGGAGCTGCATTACAATTTCGTTGTAAGAGTTTCTTACAATGACAATAAAGACATTCTATTCTATTCAAATTTCCACACATATCAGCATTGGCTACAGCTGTTTGATCCCTGTGGGTCACTCGTTCACCTTGTCACATTTATGTTGCACATTCAAAAGCTTTTGATGCAGCCCAATACACAAGCATACACACACATAAACAGCTGGAACATGGAGCCTGTGAAGGTAGTTACACAACAAGACCGTATTTTGGTAATGTGTATACGATTCATTTGCTTTTTGTTTTTCAGGCACTGGCATCCCTTTGAGGCTGGTGGGAGGCCTGGAGGACTTTGAGGGCCGTGTTGAGGTGTACCATGACGGCAGGTGGGGAACCATTTGCGATGACCAGTGGGATGACGCTGATGCTGAGGTGGTATGCCGACAGTTGGGCCTGGGGTAAGAACAACTGCTGTGCTACTCCTACACAAAGAATGTCAGGATCAAACTCCCAGCTGTGGCACCTTATTAGCATCTCTTATGGTCTAAAACACTCGCAGTTTAAAAGTCTAAATAAAAACAGATGAACCAAGGCATGTAGACACATAGATATAAATATTTTATATAATATAATTGGTCTATATCTATGTGTATACATGCCTACAAACACAAGAGGCTTAATGTATTTAGCTTAACATTAGCTTAATGTATCAATATCAATATATTGTGAAATAATTACTCTAATAGCAGTTAAACAGATTAATAGAATACATTTATATTTAATATGCATCATTGATAATGATAAGTAACACTGAAATTGATCAATTTTTAACATGTTACGTAAGCTTAACTATCTCTATCTCAGTGGTGGAAGAAGAATTTAGATCCTTTCCTTTACTAGATTTATAACATAAATGTACTCGTTATAAGTAAAGGCCCTCTTTTCAAAATGTATTTAATTATTTACATACATATATAGCTATACATGTACACCTTTAGAAATTAATTATTCTGTGGTGCATTTTTTTTATTTTTATCTGGTGGAATGTAAACAGCGACAACAAGATGATGTTGAAAATCTGGGAAACATTGTCCAACTTTGACTATGTTTGAGCACCAAGCACCTTTGATGTGAACACAGAGTCAGCCTCTTGCGTTCTGTCGGCGAGGAACATGGCCCACCCATCAAGTGCAATAGCTTGATATGTGAAGTTGCGATGGAGCCAGTTCTCTGTAACATGTGGGCAGTCTGATTTCCCAGTTGCTGGGTTAATCCCATTTTGCCCATTCCATTTTCCTGCTACCAGACATTAGCCTGAAGTAGGCTGGGTAGTAGAGCAGCCTTAGGTCCAAGCTGAGTTAGCTTAGCACTTACCTCTGCCCTCTGAGTGTATTGCTGTCATAATTTGCTCTTCGAAACATTATGCATTGAGTGGAATGTTTCCTTGTTTGTCATTGTAAGTTATTTGACAGCATTCATCACAAAACCCTGTGGAAGATCCTGCTGTCTTATGGACTCCCTCATAAGATTGTATCATTAATTGTGGATGCTTTATAACCACTTTGAATGCAGCGTCTCTGTAATACCATCTCCGAGTGGTTCCCTGTACAATCTGGAGTACGCCATGGATGCAAGATCTTTACTTTGCTGATCTTGCTGAGCTTTCCACAAATGTAAAACATTTGCCAGAGAAAATTGATTAATTCACCAGGTATGCTCAACAAACAGGCCTCATGTCACATACTACGAATGCCCCTAGAGTGGAAGTGGCTCTCAAATGGACAACACCAGGAAAAAGGAAACAAGGCCATCCAAAGATTAAATTTTATTTATATAGCGCTATATCATAACAGAGTTATCTCATAGCACCTTTTAATATAGAGCAGGTCTAGACCAACTCTATATGTATAGACCAAACAATTCCACCATGAGCAAGCGCTAGGCGACAGTGGCAAGGAAACACTGCCTTTTAACA
>JAVQJF010019041.1:0-10793 GCA_036023855.1 Gadopsis marmoratus | reverse complement strand
TGTTCCCGCTGTGTTAGTCGCTCCATTCCTGTGTGATGCCGTCATTAAAATCGGATTTACGTACTGGCTGTCTGCTCTTGGGTTCTGTTCCTACTCCATCCACCCCCGGTCGTGACAGTGAGCTGATGGCCCACTGCTGCCAGCCGAGTTCGTTTCCTGCAGATTTCTTCCTTTTCAGACAGGGTTCACTCATCCTTGCTCGCAAGATTTCAAGCAGCTGTTTTCTACTAAACTGTTCATAAAACCTGGGCCTCCTCCATCTTTGAGTAACTGTTTGATTAATCTAACATCGTCCTGACCCTATCCTTCCTATTTAAGCCCCAGTACTCAGGACTGTGATGAGCAGCTATTGGGCTTCCACTCACATCTTACTTACTTACATCTTACGTCATTTTGTTCCTTAAGTTTCTCTGTGCTCACCTTAAATATCAGTTTACAACCACTTACTATAATCCTACTGCACGTTTTGTAATTGATTTGTTCCACACCTACGGCTATTATTGCACTCCAGCTGTCAGATGGCTGATCTCTATTTGAATTGTCCTTCCAAAGATCTGTTATGCGCTGAAATATTGTGGATTTTTTCCCTGTCTTCTTGGAGAGCTCTTGCACTTGCTCGGGGACCACATTTGATGTGGGCCTGTAAAGCCCCCGGAGACACTGCACGTGATAGTGGGCTTACAACACTAAAGCACCCTCTCTGTCTTGTTCCACTGTCAGGCAGTCTGGTTTATCATAATACAAGTTTACCCTCTGGTGGAAGAGTCTGGATCTGTATGCAGAAGCATTCAGGAAATAAATGTGCTTATCTTGTGCGTATCTGATCTTGTAAGATAGCATTGTGGCTCTGCAGGATAACAAGGATTTGCAGTCAGTGTTTGCTTTTGTTGACATCTTTGCAGAGTATCTCCATATCGCCCCTAGGTGCTCATCGTACAGCTGCATGTTTTTCGTTAACAACAATATAATAATTAACTTTTTAACTTTTTAAATAACTTTTTCTTATGTCGAAATCATTGATTGTTTTTTTGTTGAAATTAAAGCTAATTAAACGAAGTAACATGAAATAGGACGAACGCTTCATTGAGTTTCCTTCAGTGTTTCAGTCACACTGATCCTGATGGTTCACATTCTTCTGCTGACTCGGGTAGGGCCAGAGGGGGGGTTCATTCTCCAAAGCAAGGCTTCAAAAAAATGTTTTTAATAAACCTCAAGACATAAATAATACCATCCTGTCAGAATTTACTTTAAGGAATGTCAGTTGGTATTTCTGTCAAAGAGTCAAATAAGAAAAAAAGAGCCAAACCATGACAAGTCAGAAGTGACGCAATCTCCTTCTTGAAAAAGAAAAGAACGACTAGAGATGATGACTAGGATTTTCCGCATTTATGGATACGAATCAAAAGAGAAACTTCCAAGAAACAGTGTGCGGAGAAAAATATGTATCCGTAGCTATACACTATCTCCCCCTTACATTCTAGTCCACTCCCAAGTCACTCCCACGTCTAACCTGTTCAACCTGTCTGCACTGACAGAGTGGGTTGGTGAATCATGCCACAGTAGATTCACTGTAACTGTAGGCTCAGGAACCTGAAAGGTCTTTCCTTGGTAGGATCTTGGGTCCTATATTTGAAAGCAGAATTTTTATCTTTCTTTTTTCTTTTTTAAATAAAAGGCGGAGCAGGAGAAGCAGGAGGCCATGGAGGCAGACAGCACAAACGACATTGAGTCTCTCATGGAGGACATGGACTACATCCCCGGTCACTTCCACCTGGACCTCAACCTCAACTGTGACCCTGTTGGACCCGTGAAGCTGAGACTCAGGGACACTTATCTAAAACAGGAGAGCCTGCGAGGCGAGCTAGATGCTGAAGCTGGATATCTACAGTACGCGGTCCGAAATCTGCTGGGTCTGCTGGCTTTTCACCTCGAGCAGCTGGACACGGCTGAGGAAATGTTCCGGTGATGATACACTTTTACACACTCTTTGGCAGCATATTCAGAAGCTTCACTAAGCAAGAGGCCTCAACTTGGAGACACTGTTGATGCATGATTTCGCAGTAGAATCAACACCCAGGCTGAAATGTGTCTTACCACATAGACTTAATCTCTGTGCCTAATCCAAGAACCACCACAGCGCATGACTACACAGCAGTAGGAAATGCAACACAAAGCGCAACCTACCCTTTATAGTAAAACATCAACCAAAATTGAGAGCGACCTGTCAATTCAGAATTCACAGTGGTCTCAGATGCAGGATGCTGCACAGCAAGACAAGCTGTTAAAATGACAACATAAATAAATGGCTTGTTTGGCTTAGACAGATATGATAAACAAGCATTATCAACAAACGTACCAGTTGCTCCAGTAAGATTAACACATTGGTGTATTTATTTAACGTCGTTAAATCTGCTTTCTGCAGATATAGGGCGCCACCTACTGCTCAGTGCAATTTTGTGGTAATTATTGCAACATAGTTTCCCTCCAGTTAACCAATACACTTCTCATTTACTTTTTGTAGATAATGTATATAGTACTTCTCTTTCTTTTCTAATGCTTCATATTGTACATATGCTCAAAGTATGTATGATAAATATCTTAGTTATCTTAGCTTTGTCTAAATACCTTAGTTAGCTTAATCTAATCTATGCATCTTATAATGTTCTTCCTCTTTGCTGCTGTGACAATTCAAGTTTTATAATGATTTGCAGTAACACTCACATTTTCTAATCGCTAAGGCCAATGAAGTCTATGTAAATAAATAAATAAAAAATTGAATTGAAGGTCTACAGCCATGCTAGTAGCTCTGTGAGGCTGTACTTAGCCACAGCAGTGCTAATGTTTAAGCATGATGTAATGTTTATCATGTTCACCATCATGCTAATGTTCACTAATTAGCACATGGTACAGATGAGGCTGATGGAGAAACACCAAAGTTACCACAATTCAGCCTGAGGGGGACATGAATGTGTGCACCAAATTTCATGGAAGTTCATCCAAAAGTTGTCACGGCATTTCACTGAAGTCAGAAATGTCAACCTCAGGGGATCATCAAAATGATTCAGATTCATCCTCTGGGGACCGTGAGCGTCTTTAAAATATTTTGTGGCAACCCAATCTTACGTTTTGTGTACTGCAATATGGTTATGTGTAAAATAAGAATGAAACATTGTGGAAATTGTTACTTATAACATTCAAGACTTTTATGGGTCTAACTCTGTGTTTGTTGGCCTTTCAGGAGCATTTGTAAAGAAGACCCTGGTAACCTCAATGCCTGGGCTAACCTGGGCTACGTGTACGACAAGCTGGGGAGAGAGCTGGATGCGGCCGAGTGTGTGGAGAAAGTGTCCCACCTTATGGGCTTAGATGCTGGAGAGACCAGGCTCCTGGCGACTCGCTGCCTGGCTGAGCAGGCCTACGTGTATCCGTATGATGTGGAGCTGGACAGCGAGGACGACCTGAGAGAGAGACTGACGGCAGCATTGACACTTTACAGCAGAGCCCTGGACTATGGGCGTCAGCTGGTGAGATGGAAGCATATGCATGCAGCAATGCTCAGAATGAAGTTACATGTCTGTTCAGCTGTTCAGGATTGACATGTAGAATACAAATGTAGGCAGGAGCACTGAAACATTGACGGGTTATGTAATGACACATTTATTATTCTGTGCCTTCTAACCTTCCAGCATTTTACTGGTTAGTATCTCAGCTATGCAGCATAAGTAATAATTAGCTATTTAACGCATTGCTCTGCTATGACACATTTCACCCGCAAACCTCTCCTGAAGTTAGTATGGGTTTGAGTGGAACTGCAATTACACAATGCAGCTAGGCATGTACCTGAAGACGCCCTGCACAATAAATGTCATTTACATTCTAACTAAAGACCACTAGTAAATAATACTGCTGTTTTTCAGATACCAATAGAGGAGAAACGAAGCTGGTATTTTAAAATGGCTACCATCTATATCAGGTACACTACTAGCATCAAAAGATAACCCCTGTACCAATGAATGTGTAAATATTAATATGTAGTAAGTAATTGTCTCCTTGCAGACTGGACGACATAGTAAAGACCAAAGAGGACTCTGAATACTCCAGACTCTCTCACTACAATAAGGGACTGATGCTTCTCAAAAAAACGCTCGAATCTGAGAAAAAGCAACACAAAGGTAAACAAGATGTTTCTCTGTGAATCTGCTCTGTTGTAGATCTACAGGCATTATGTTGAATACGCAGAGCATCTCTGCTGGTAATATTTGGATTAAGTGCCGTAGTTCATACTGCACATTACAATCCATGCAAAGGACCATTGATTATCGTAGCAAACATTTGTTTTGTTAATGAAATTAACTATTTGATTTAAGATGTTGTTGCATAAAGTACAGCCATTTCTTGAATCTAGAGACAAACAACAAGCTTTAAGTAGAACCTGGTAAAACCCCCGATCCTGCCCTCTGCCCTCAGCTCTTGCCTGGTGTTATGTTGGCATCATGTTGGAGAGGAAGGAAGAGTTCACCACTGTGCCCATGTCTATCCATGACTGTGGCTACTCAGCCTCTGAACCTCTGTCCTGCTATGGAACTGTGAGTTGACCCACGCTTTTAGACCTCTCGCCGAATATCAGGCAAGCTAGGAGAAAAAACAAGGGAGGACTGTTCTACCTAGACCTGTTGAAGAAGTTGTTAAATCTCATAAGCAGTATTCACTAAGCTAAAGAAGATGGAAAAAGATTATGTTGCTGCCATTTCTCTTTGAGTGTTCTGCTACCGGCAGTTAATTTCACTTGAACATTCTGTTGCTAGTAGCAACCACTAGTGGTACAGTTCCATAGCAGTTTAACTGACCACCATTTTTGTGACCTAACAAATATTGACAGACCCCTTTGATCTACTCCCCAAATATCCTTGTTGGAGGATTATCTGTGGGTCCATTTATAATAGCTATTTTGTGATTCTTGTTTCTAATTTGAGATATTAAAATAGTTGTTTCTGCAATCAGTACTGCCCAAGCTAGCCATGATACTAGCCGTTAGCTGTCTGAGGCTAATGCATGCTAATACAACATAAAGGGAAACTGTTTAATTACTGTTACTACAGCTACCTCTTTACATATTTTCACCATAACATACAGTGTACTTGTCTGTGTCCTCAGGCCATAAATTTGGCCAGTGATGATGCACTCACGCTGAACCTTCTGGCAAAGGTCTTCTTTCTGCTGGGCAAACATGAGATGGCCACAGGGATCTGCAACATGGCCCTAAACGTGCTCCCAGACCCAGCCATCAACTGGCAGGCCTACTGCAACCGTGCCAAGGTATGGCAGTTTGAGCTGGTGTGAACTGTAAATGGATATATTTGTTCACTGTATGAATTTACAGCATATGAAATTTTTATTATAAAAATTACATTTTATACTCCAAACACCTGTAGAAAATTATGATTTACATAAATTTGATAAATTAATGTTAATAAAATGTTGTATAGTACAAATATTTATAAAGTTTTTCCTTTTAGATCAATATGATGCTCTATGTCAGGGACCTGGAGAAGGCAAAACATAGTCAAGGTCCAATCCCAGATCGGCAGAAGCTAACTGAGGCCAGAAAGGACTTGGACAAAGTCTTGACTGTACGTCCATGTCTGCGGACTCACCTAGAGATGGCGCAGGTAAAGACACAAACTACTACTGAGCAATATAGATGGATTTTCTACAGCAACAGGGTTTTCATGACCATGTCTTTCCCTTTAGGTGTACTACTACATGGGTGTAGATGCACTCCAGGAGAGTCTTATGGTGGATGAGGGGGCAGTGAACAGTGCGTTGGTGAGTCTGTCCCATGCCCTACAGTTTGAGCTGGGCGACAGCTTGCCCGACCTCCACGTGCTCAGAGGACGCTGCCTCCTGCTGAAGGGCGAGGAGCAGAACGCTGCAGACTGCTTCAAACTGGCTGTGGAGTTAGAGAGACCAGGGAACACAGACACCACAGCCCTGCGCTGCCTCCTACAGGCCCTCCTGGCTCTGTTCATGCAGGGAGGCCCTGACCCCAGCCTTGCCATCACCCAACTGGAGGTGTGGGTGAAAAAGGCAGAGGAGAGGTACCCTGGGAACATTGTGAAGGCCGAGCTGAGGTGCCTTTACAGGACTCACACAGAAGAGGTCACAGAGTTATCCAGGGCTCTGATCAGCACAGGCAGACTGGACCTAGTGAGGAGGCTGCTGCAAACAGTGGTGCCTAAACAGCTGGTTAAGAAGAGACCAATGGCAAGGTCTTACTCCTGTACATGAAGCAAACATGTGACTTTAATAGATATACAGGCACGTGACCAAACAGACCAGCGATGCAGTAATTAATGAACTTCTTGACATCATTTCACAGATAAAAATTAACAGCAGCGGTGCACTGTAATTAAGCTCTCTTTGCTCTAACTGTATGTGTTTTTAAGCTGTGACTCTTAATCTTTTCTGTGATTAGTAACTTGTTTTGCTTTTCTAAGAACAACTTTTGCAAAGGTTGGATTCACAGAGTAAGCTACAGCGACAGTGTTACAGCAGAGTGGGATATTCCTTTTAATCTGGCCTTATAATAGAAAATATGATACAATCTTTGAGTTTTCACTGAATGATTTGGTGAGTGTGGATATGCTTTGGCCTTTGCAGTCGTCAGATCTTAATCCAACCAAAATCTATGAGAGAATTTGGACCAAAGTGTTAGACAGAGCTCTTCACTGCTATAATCAAAATGCCAAAAGAGGAAATGTCTTTTGGGGGAAAGGGGTTCATCACTCCAGTAGAGTTCCAGAGACTTGTAGAAAGTGTGTCATTATTGTCCCCTGCACTACAAAATGAAGAGACTAACTATATTTCTTGCTCACGAGTCTCCTGGCTGTAAAGATAAAGGTTATTGTGTGAAATATCAAAGGAGATGTTATGTTGCTACTGTGTCATTTAATCTCTATGAAAGCTACCAGAATTTTGTCTCCCTGGCTGTGATGGTATCAGAAAATACACTTTGACACTGCATACTGGTTTGACTCAGGTACGAGTGCTGCTCCTTGTGGTTGTGCCCAGCAGGGGGCCCAAGGGCCCAGAGTGTCATTGCAGCAGAGTGAAAAGGCTCAGTATTTCATGTCAATAAAGGGACCTCCAAAAGCTCTTCTGAAAAGGCTGAAATAATAGTTCAAATGTTCACGGTGAATGTTTATCCCCTCTGGTTTTCTGTAGGACATTTAGGCCTTGTGCCACCATTGACACCATATGTAAACCCTCCAACTTTACTACACCTGTGTGCTATCATGACAAAATGTTTGATTCCCACTTCGTAGTGTAGGACATGATTAATGTTACGGAGCACTGTCTGCTGTTTGCTCATTGAAATAAGCATCCAGCATGATATTGTGGTTTGTCTCTCCCTCCTTTCTATCTATTTGTGCTCCACCTGCATTGGAACAAATTAAATCTATATATGTGGTAGTCTATAGCTATTCATATTTGGGCCCAACCAAATTATTTCCTTTATTGCAGATAATACTATAAAAACAAGCCTGTTGTCATCTTTAACAGGAGAGTAGAAGCTTCTGTGAGCTAATTTTCTATTACATAAAACACTTTAAAATACAACAAACTATGTGATTAAGGGTGATGGACACAAGGTAAAATAAATGTAGGTTTCAGGTGAATTAATAGACAAATATTAAGGCAATCAGACCAATGAAACAACAATAATTATTACAATTATTAAATTTTAATATTAAAAAACACTGAAAAAGGTTATGATTAGGTCGGCTTGTGTATGAGTACTGTACTTCAGCTGTGCCGAACACTGAGTGGAGCAGAAAAGACAAAATAAGTTGAGTCATTTTTGGGATGGGAAAAGGTGTCAGAATTTGTAGTATCTTAAAATATGGACGAGGACAGTCATAGTGAGTTACTTGCTACGGTTGAATTTCTAGTATTGATAAACGGCGCAAACCGTCAAGAAGACCGGCTGACTTTGGGACGAGCTGGTTGGCTGTTGAGGCAGGTGACGTCATTGGCAACTTGACAAGCTGAGTGGCTTGAGTCGCGCTGAGACGGATCAGACCACATGTCTGCAACTTTCCCTGAAACGGGTTCGTCTCGTCACGCGTCTTTGGTCTGACCTGGCCTTAAACATGCCCAGAGTGTCATCAGTTACCTGGCAGCGAGACAGCCAATCACAGCAGCGTAGAGCTCGGCGCGTCACTCCGGTTGATCCAATCAAGCGCCGCACCCCCCCTTGAACTCTGAATTGACTTGGGTTTGGTCCAATCACAATCTCGTTGTGTTTTGTGTTTTCTGTTGTGCTTTGACCTTAAAATCAGGTTCCTGCGGCTCCTCCTAAAAACAGCCAATCGGAGCCGGTGTCTCTCATTGCAAAGGCTGCGTTATTGTTAACATTGTGAAATGGCAAAACACATCCAGTGAAAATTATGATTTTTGAACTTATGTTGGGTGTAGGACCATTCTAGCTAAAAATAGCCAGGCAGCAGTCACTGAAAAATGTATTATTCCTATCTATGGGGAGTTAATGCTGCCTTCAGATCCAACTCATCCTTCACTGGTTTGCCACGCCTGTATTAAGATGAGAACAATACCCCCCCCTCCTCTCTTTCCATAGGTTCAGGTTCTGCAGCATTGTTCATGCTTACTTTCTCATTCATGCGGCACACTCGTCATACAAGGCATATTCTTTCATAGCTTTCCGAGGTGACAACTACCAGGTAAGATGTCTGGGTTTGCTGAAAACAAAAAAGAAATTAGATATTATTTTGAATGTGAAAGAAAAGCTTAATCTGATCATGTTGGAAGCTCCCAAGACCCAGTAAAAAAGGAGATTTTATCCTGTGATTCTAATATGTATGCAGATTTCTTACAGTTGCTTGTTGTAGGCACTCGTTTCTGCTCATTGCTGTTGTTGTCATTCTACAGAGCCTATAACCTACTAAAACCCCATTCATAGGTGTGGAGGATGGCCAGCACCAGCTGGTTTGCCACTGTCAAGCTAGAGCCAAATGGATAAAGTCACTATATATTATAAATAAACAGAAAAATCAGACAAGAAGCAATTCATTGAAATCATTTGTATTTCAAACAAATTGTTTTTACATTGTACATGACTGGTTATAATATTCTATGAATAATGTGTGAATTCAAAGAATTTTCTCACTAAGCTTCAAACTAATGCCCCAAGATGGTCCCAAATCTAATCAGGTCATCGACTCTTATGGATGAATACGTGTTGTAAAAGGACATTTCTAATAAGTTTAACACGATGTAATTGCACCCAGGTTTTCTTGCTGTACACTGATTTATTTTCACTTAACACGTTAACTGAATCTCTGTCTGTAGTCAACTTCAAGAGCCAATGGCAGCACTACCCTTGACACACTGGAACAGCGGCCTCTTCGACTGCTGTGAAGACATAAATTCTTGTAAGAATCAACACCACAACTTACAGTCATATGTATTCAAAATAATGTCATATTTGTAAAACTGGTAAAAAAAAACAAAACATGAATCCATTTACATTTACTTGCTGTTCAGGTTGCTATGGTTTCTGGTGCTGCCCTTGCTTTGCCTGCACGATTTCAGGAAAATTTGGAGAGAACCGCTGTCTCCCCTTATGTGACATATTCAGCCCTGCCATAGCAGCAGCCATTGGGATACCGTTGTGTACCCCGCCTCCTGCTGGCCTGTCTCTAAGGGCTGCCATGCGAAACAGATATAATATAAAGGTATAAATGATCCACATCTTATGTCATGTTTGAATGAAAGCCTCACGTACATCTACAGAAAATGAATCATTTTATTTATTTATTTTCAAAAATTCATTTTAATTTAGATGTTTATATACTTGAATTTAAAGATATTGAACATAGAATATAGAATAATTTGACTCACTGATTAATGCAAGATAACATTTTTATCCACAGGGTTCTCTCTGTAAGGACATTGCGACTTCCTGTTTCTGCTCCTGCTGCTCCTGGTGTCAGATGCATCGTGAGCTGAATCATCGCAAGCAAACCTCAGCTGTCATTGTCAACATGCAGCCTGCTCCAATGATGGTGGCACCTGGATACCCACCTCAAGCTGGGTTTGTGAGCCATCCGGGGGGTGTTATGGTTTCATACTGAGCTTTGTGGCTTTTGATTGTTCTGCTTTGTCATGTAAAGAAATTTGACTTAGCGCAGGTTAATTATCTGTGTTGTGATGTTGTGGTTGATAACCTGGTTTTTGTTGGTTAGGTGTGGTGCTGAGAAGGAGAACACTGTTCTTATTATGACCTCAGGGAGAAGCTGACCAGCTTGCTGCTGTTTGTGTGGTTACGCTGAAAACACAAACTAAGTATTTATCAGTAAAATTCAAAGATGTAATCGGTTTGAATTGTATCCACTTTGAATCAGAGCTTGCTGGGTACATTTCAGTTCCATAATGCTTCAAAACTAATAATCATTGCAATCATATGGTGGAAGTTGATAGATATGATCATTCACACTGTCTTTTTAAAGATCTAAGACATATCTTCCTTTAAAATGAGTGAATTACTGCAGTAAACTATGGTCTCAAGGTGATCAATCATAAGGGAATTCACAAATGTCAAATTAGTTCTGCATCTATTTCCTGAACATTACCAAAAAACTTAGTTGTCTTTGTCTGTTACTGTTTTGGGTTCACATGTATGTTGAAGTATGTATAATTAATACACATAACATTGTGTCGTTGGGGTTACCCAATGGCTTTCTGAAGGATTTTAAGTAATAATATTTATCTGC
>JAVQJF010019040.1:0-28644 GCA_036023855.1 Gadopsis marmoratus | reverse complement strand
TCTCTGGTCTTCAACACATCCTCCAGAACTGTAGCAGTGATCCAGCAGAAGACTGGGATGTGGCACATGATGTGGAGGCTTCGTGAGGTCTTGATGTGGGAGATTACTCTGTTTGCCCGCTCTTCTTCTCTGAATTTCTTCCTGAAGTACTCGTCCTTGTGCTCGTCAGCGAACCCTCTGACCTCTGTTACCATGTCAACACACTCAGGAGGGATCTGATTGGCTGCTGCAGGTCGTGTGGTTATCCAGAGGCGAGCAGAGGGAAGCAGCGTCCCCCTGATGAGGTTTGTCAGAAGCACATCCACTGTGGTCGACTCTGTAACGTCAGTCAGGACCTCATTGTTGTTGAAGTCCAAAGCAAGTCGACACTCATCCAGACCGTCGAAGATGAACACAACCTGGAACTTGTCAAACCTGCAGACTCCTGCTTCTTTGGTCTCACCAAAGAAGTGGTGAACAAGTTTCACCAAGCTGTACTTTTTCCCCTTCAGCAAATTCAGCTCTCTGAAAGTAAATGGAAATGTGAACTGTGTGTCCCGGTTGGCTTTGCCTTCAGCCCAGTCCAGAGCGTACTTCTGTGTTAACACTGTTTTCCCAATGCCGGCCACCCCCTTTGTCATCACTGTTCTGACTGGCTGAGCTCTTCCGGGTGACGGTTTGAAGAGGTCTTCGCATTTGATTGTCGTTTCTGGTCTGGCTGGTTTCCTGGCTGCTGTTTCAATCTGTCTGAGCTCGTGTTCGTCACTGACCTCTCCAGTACCCCCCTCTGTGACATAGAGCTCTGTGTAGATCTCACTCAGAAGGGTTGGATTTTCTGTTTTAGCAATTCCCTCAAACAAACACTGGAACCTCTCCTTCAAACGAGATTTGAGTTTTCGTTGGCACACCGCCGGAGATTCTGCATGAACAAAAAGCAATAGTAAGTGGATTCTACAATAAATGAGGCAACTGCAATAGACCGTTTGTTAAACCACCAGTTGTCCAACCATAACTTAACTTTGGATTTCTCCACACGCTAAAAAGGTGTGCATGCATTTATAGAGTTGGGTGGGTGGCTGGAGGGTGGTGTCTCTTTCCCCAGGGTTAGTTTCTTAAAACCAAAAACACAATAGCAAAATCAATTAATTAAACTGTGTGTATCTACTCTAATGTAAGCTGCAATCGATAGCATGGTCAATATCCTTTTTAAATGTGTTTACCCTTTATCTAGGCAACATGGACTTTAGGCACCCCCTTTGAAAAATATATACATCTCTAGCAGTTTGGATATTCATTTTCCCCACTCATTCCCCCGTTCCATCGCATTAAAGCTGGTAAAAATCATCTTACTCCTCTGCAGAGCGTCAGCCAGCTCCTCCTCCTTTATTCTCCTCAGGAAGTAGAGCACTATTTTCAGAAACGCCGCTCTGCTGCTCCTCATATCCTCTTCCTCCTCGCTGTCCATCACCTCATCATCCGAACACTCTGAACTCAGGACCCTCTGCATCCTCATCAGCTCGCTCTTGACAAAACTGATGATGTTCTCCTCAAGCAGCTGGAACATGATACGTATACTTAATTTTTAATGTAACTTTGTAGAAAAAGGCTTCATCCATTATACAGCAAAATGAAGACAAGAACCGTTTGTGATTGTGTTTGTACATTTACGCACCATAGATATGGAGTGCCTGTCCGTTTGATCTTCCAGGGCAAACGGACCAACGCGAACCTCCGACATCTCCTGTTGTAGTCTGTAGATTAAAACACACCTGATTAACTTTCAATATTACTTCAATTTTATACTGCTTGACTTTTTGTTTTACTGAGGGGGAAAAAGGAAATTCATCAGCTACTGTGGTTTCCCACCCTTTTGGCCTTGTGATGAGTATAGATTCTAAAGATCAATATAAGAGAAATGCAAGGAGTTAAAGATGGGCCATGATGTAATTACTAATACATGTCTTGCTCTTTAAATTGCTTTGTTAATTCTGACACGTTGACTTACTCAGTTTCAGAAGGATGTTCTTTAAAAGCAAGAGGTGGCTCCATTGACTGGGCTTCACAATTGGGACCAGGAGAGTCTGGTCTCTCCTCCAGGATCCTGAGAGGGACAAACAATTGACAAAAGATAGTTTCCCCTCTAAATATTGCTGTGTAAATGCTTACATACACAAAGTAAAATGTTGACTTACCCCGTTTCAGAAGAATGCTGTTTGAAAGCGAGGGGTGGGTCCCTTGACTGGTTGCTCTTCATGGACATACAGCTGGGTACAGGGGATGCTGGTCTGTCATGCTGCTGCTCTGGGCTTAAACACAACAGAGTTTTTACTCTTAATAATAATAATAATGGAGGTAGAATAATACAACTGCTGAGCTCCGATAGCCATGAACGGTTAAGATCCTCGCCCTTACCTCTGAGCTTCATGTTCCCCAAAAGGCGTCATTTTGGAGGGGAGGCCTCCCTCTTCTATCCCATGAGGCAGATCCATAGTAGAGTTTACACCTTCACAAACATGTAAGCAAATTGCTGTGCGAGTCGGACTGAAAGAGAAACAGAATGCTCCATCAGGTCTCGCTGTGTGGCAGACGAAAATGGCAATTAAAGTCAAATGTTCCTTGTTTTGGTCACAGAGATAACAATTCTAGCTTGTGTATCCTGCCTGTGTGCGTATCTGAACTTTCACTTTGAAAATCTAGAATGTATCGATGTGACGTCAAACTGGTCTAATCTGTAGCCAGATTTCCCCAAAGCTTACAGGTAACATCACCTCCAGTCATTTTCTAGGGTGCATTGAGATTCTCTGGGAGTTGCCATCTACTGATCCTGGAGCATTTTAAGACACATTCTAAATCAGCGGCCGAAGAATCCAATTACTGAGGTGATGCAGTTCCGCTATACCTCCCACTAGATGGTGCGAATTAACAAAATTATCTATTCCACAATATGTGGGGGAGGAAGTACTGATGCCACACTGTAAAAACACTGTTACAAGTCCTGCATCGAAAGAGAGCGTTACTTTGGTAAAAGTATGCAAGCGTTAAAAGTAAAAGTAACGTCAGCGTGTTGCATGTTCTGCCATGTTTGTGCTGCTGTAGTGTTAACGGATATCTTTATTGTCCCTGGGGGGGCAAACATAAACATAAAAACAACACAAACAACAATAGGCAACGGTCACAGGTTATTTAGCAGGAACAAAGGAATTCTTGAGCCTTGAGCCTAAGTAACATCGACGACACCCGACGGGAAGCAGCCGGAACTCCTCACGCACTGGATGACAGGGGTCGGCCGAGGTTAGTTGAGCATCTCTCGTGGACCTAACCTTGTAGAAATGGGAAGGCTGTTCCTGCAAGTCTACCGCACACTTGTACGGCAGCCCGCATCCTATTCCTCCCATCTCTCCGTCCAGGTGACCCGTGCCTACGGACTGCTGAAGCGTGCGACGGCTGAAGTGGCAGGGCCCTTAAAGAACTACAAATGTTGCTGTCCCACAATTCCTTGCTCTTACAGCAGAACGTTATCTTTACTGTACACCCGGTTATAGCATTCAGATCTGATTTAATTTAGTGTACGGTGATACCCGATTGTTAAACCATGCCACATGCCTACTGTACACATTTGAGATACTTTGAGGTATTTCATATGATATTTTATATAGTAGCCCATGCATAATATATATTTACATACGCATATTTTCTGGGAATTTTTTTTTAACACAACTACATTTCTTCAAACAGCCGTAGTTATTTGGTAAATGGAGATTTCACAGTACAAGTCAAATGATGCCATCCTGGGCTCAACCAACCACCGACTCAACGGCCTCACCAGGAAACACTACTGCGCCGTTAAAAGTCATTTTAAAACACCGAATAAGAGTTGCTGTTAAGCTGTGCCACCTTTAACGCTACTCACAGGCAACAACAACAACAACAAAAAATTAAATTAAATAAAAAAAAAAGGCAGAAAACAGTAGCCGGTTTCTTACCTTCTCCTGGGTTCAAACAGCTGCGTCACACCGAAGTGAAGCTCGCGTCAGCGAGGAAAAGGAAGAAAAGAAAGAATCAACCGCATCGACAGGAACAGAGGGAAGAGGAGAGGAACTGGATGAAGACGGAACAGCGCGTCTACACGAAGCACTTCGAACGACCGCACATCAACACGCCTCGACAGACGCTGCTACTTTGGCGCGTAACGCGTCGTAAAAGTGCCGTAATGATGAGACGTCGGCAGCCTAGCAGCTAGCCTAGCAGCTAGCCTAGCAGGGGCGCGTCCCGCCTCCTGTCCTCACCCCGACCCCGAGGCAGGAGAGTCACGCTGCCGCAACTCGTCCATTACAGCTTTTACAAATACATTTGGGGGGCTTGTTGTAGGTATTTTTATTTTTTTAGGTATTTCAGTCCTTGTGTGTGAGGCAGGACTTGGTGGCAGCGCGGGTCAGAGCGCCGGAAGGCGACAAACCTGAACCGTCACACCTGGTGGCCCCGAGTACAATCGTACAAAACTGGGCTTCGGCTCCCGTCGAGGTCGCGTCAGTGGAACCCGGTTTTTAAATTCAATGCGTTTCTATTAAACTACTTTTATTCATAAACCCCCCCCCCCCCAAAAAAAAACCCAATTATAGACTTGGCTTGTTCCTGGTAACAAGGTTCAGTGTTCCTCAGGACAGATTGAGCCAACGGAACAACGGTTCGTATAAATACGGTTGCAAGCAAAAGTCCTGCGTTCCAACTTTTAGTACTTTTGTAAAAAGTGTCCGCGAACAACACAGTGGTGTTGGACTCCGCTCCGTGATTTATATGAGGTCACCAAGTAGCGTGACGGAGGCAAACAGGAAGTCCCCCAAAAATGCACCAAGATAGTAGCGGCTCCGTGTGCCCACGTTGTTTTTATGTGCACAGTTTTAAGAAAGAAACGATCAACGCCACCCTCTTACTCTGTGACATTTTCCTTAATACAGCACTGGTGATTCCTGCTCTCGTGGTCATCTGTTCCGCGTTTTTTTTTTGTTGTAACTCCTGAAAACAGCTATATTTGGCAATCCTGCATTACGCATACTGTAAAACTTCCCCTTTGGTCCGCCGTCATCTCTTCCCTAACCGTCATGTGCAAAGACTTACAGTACAGTTTGTGCGTTGTCGTTCCCCAAAAGACGACTTGGGTGACCGCTGGCCTTTCTTCCAGGGTCACATCAGGTCAAAAAAATCAAAAATCAAAAATGCCCCTAGATCCATTTTGCTTTGAGCAGACAGGATCCAGGATGGACACTATTATTGCAGTTCAAGTTAGTCACAGCAGAGCCGTCTCCTTCCCACTGAAAGTGCACGTGAGAGAAGTACTTGCACTGGAATCCAACGGCTGAATGAACAGCGTCCTACAACTGATCTTAATATTTTCTTGGTAGAAACTAGAGATAATGGCTCTCTGATCTAACTGTTATAGTATCTGTCAACTTTCTTCAAGAGTCATGTTGTCATAGCCAAATAATTCAGGTTGGTCATTACAGGAATACACACACACACCTTTTACTTGTAAGAGAGTATCACGATGGTGTGTTTGGGTTATGTTTACTTAAGTAATGTTGTAAGACTGCTGGAATTGATAATGTTTAACTGGGATAAAACAGCGTCGGTAAATATTCTCCGACTGAGCAGACTTATAAATCCATGTCATAGTTTCTGGCATGAGCTCAACCCCAGACAGTCAGAACACAGAAGGGTTCAAATGCACTTTACCGGACCGTGGCCTTCGTTTACAGCCAGTAGGGCCTAGGTGTGTGCACGCAGGCAGACGATCCCGTAGAGACAAGTAACGCACATAGCTTCAGCGAATAACTCGACCAATGCCAGAGGAAACTCTGCACTAATGATCAAATGAGCCGTAGCCGTGCAGGCAGGCGGCTGTCGGCTAAGTGACCGACCGAGAGCCGGGCTGGAAAATAACGGAGCACACAAGAGACTAAGAAGACAATCTTGAGTTAGAAGAGAGGGTCACAGTTTGCATCAAAATGTGCATGCTTTCTTGGGGTCATGAGTCAGTCAAATCTGATGTACGCGAATAAACGTCCTTAAATCCTCTTAGAAGTCATATTAAAACAGGATGATCCTTATAACTCCAGAACGTGCCTGAGAATACTCCCGGTTTTAGTTTTTTTCCAGTGTCAAAGGAATACTGCGACAGCTGTCTGCACACCCATGGTTACATTGCAGACAGGAAGTGCTAATATCTAGTTCAGCATACATTAAAATAGAGGTGCCAATGCGTCAAAATGTAAACAAATAAAGGCAAACGAAGGAAGCTCTAGTTGGAGCCTGCAGTGGTGGAACGTAACCAAGTACATTTACTCAAGTAATGTATAACGTAAGATTCAGTGGTACTTAGATTTCTAATTTCTGCTATTTTATACTTGCTACTGAGGAAACACTGGGTTTATTTAATGTAGTCAACTGTTCATTGTTTATTCCGTCTTTGAAACAGTGACACTGTAGGATAAGAGCACAGACAAAAAAAAAAAAATTAAGTATCTTACATTTAAGTGGTCATAAGACATTCATTTCGCATTATACATGATAGACATACACGTTCAATATGAATTAAGTCAAAGGCTTAATTTGTTTGATAAAAAAATTTACATGTAATTTATAGGGTACATATTTCATGTATGTAGTATATAAAACAACTATTATTTCATTATTAATATTAGTTGCATTGAGTTCAGTCAGTCTGGCTTTAGTATTATCAAATAGAAAAAAACAGATTAAATTTTAGATGTTCAAGGCCCACGGTTTGAAAGATCCTGGTTTGCTGGCTGGAATCTGAAAACAAAATAAAAATAAAAAAAAAAACAATCAAAGAAACATCAACAGAAATTAATAGATTTATGGCCATCATTTCCATCTGCTTTGGTATGGACGCAGATGAGCAATACTTTTAGGTAATGATTTACCACCTTTGCTGTTGCTTTTATTTTTTTGACCTCATTACATGACTAGTTTACACCCACAAAAAAATTAAAAAAAGAGGAAAGCTAAAAATTACAAGATGAGGTAATAAATTCAGGAAACAAGATGGAAGTCTTGTTCAGTAGCTTCCTTTTTATTCCTCAATATTAACCTTTTATCAAAAATCAGATAACCACAGCTACGGAAAAGCAGGCTGGAATACCAGACAGGGTGTTTGATTTTAATCTTTCAAATCATAATTTTTTAAAGGCTAAATGCATCCTAGGGTTTCTCACTGAATTAAGGCCGCCTTAAAATTTGTCAGTTCAGTTTTACTGGAAAGTGTTCGTGTTTTATGAGGGTCTAGCAAATGCTGTTGCAGAAGATTTTACACCTCGACAAAAACGTTTTAAAATAAACACTGAAAACCTATAAAGATTACCTGCAAGTAAAAATGTCAGCGATTGGCATCCATGCTGGGCATCGTAGTAAACAGCGTTGATACATGGTAAATACAAACATGTGTATACCGATACTACTGCTTTTACTGAGGAACACCAGAATTTTTTACCTTCTGAGTGAACGGGGAGGCACAAGCCAGACAGGCTCTCTCTGGCGTCGCGGGGCTGTTCAGGGAAAACGGGCCGACCAAACCGGACTCCGAGCGGGCTGCAGCCACAGCGTCTTTGATGGCGAAGAACACTGAACTGCCCAGGAAGAGGGATGGCTCTCCGATACCCTGCAGAGACAGAGGATTGTCAGGAACATCCAAAAATGTAAAACAAAAAAGCTAATCGTTTCTAGTTCTATTCAAATATGACCAATGATGACTAACTGGATTATGAAAGGTTTATAGTTTACTGGCCAACAGCTCTTCCTTCAAAAGCATTTCAACAACTGTATTTCTACCTTACAGCTGGAACACACGTCTTTATGCAAATATCATGCAGTGCAACATGTGAATTTCAGTTGCACTTGACACAGCGACTCAGGAACGTACCCAAAATTGTACAATAAACCTTTATAAAATAATTTAAAAGGAAAAACTAGAGTCTAGTGTAAAATCACAGATGATAATTGGGCGACCTAATAAGTTTCTCTTCCTCGTTTGTGTTAAAGAAAGGTGCACATCATGACCTCTGACCTTTGAGGAGTAGATGGCGTGGGGGTTGTGGGAGTCTGGCAGCATATAGACGTTGAAGCGAAGCGGCACGTCGCAGATCGCAGGAATCTTATACTGAGACGGACCTCGAGTGTACAGGAACCCAGAGGGGGAAAACTTCAACTCCTCCAGAGTGTAGAGACCCAAACCCTGCATGAATGCTCCTTCAATCTGAGAGAAGGAGGGAGGAAAGAAAGTATTAACCAAGTTACAAGGTGCAGAGAAAAAGGCAAAAAAGAAATAAGGGAACAGTTAGCCGGAAGCACTCAAAGAAAATGTGCAGGAATATGTCTAAAGATTTGTTAACACTTTGTGTCTTAATGTAACTTGGTACTAGAGCTACAATGATAAATCAGCTGAATTACAGAGTTTTTGTCCACCGGAGACCACTGGCAAGTTTCTTACACTGTAAAATGTCCTGCTCCGTACAGATGTTTGTCACTATATTAATAAAAAAATAAATCGAAGGAGATCCATTTAAAGATTGTCCTCGTGTTAATATCAGCCGATATATTATCAGATTTTTAAACTCAAAAATCGATATCAGCGGCCTCAGAAATCCAGTCCAGAAGTTCCAGTACCAATTATAAATGGTGCTCTCAGTCAGTTGACTGTAACAACTGACAGATCAATTGGACAACATGTAAATATTCATGTATTGTGTGTCCATATCCGATTAATTGTATGCACCTAAACAGAAAGATACATTTGACATGTATACATGTTCGGATGGCCTGCTGTGCACCAACTTGATAAAAGTTTAATGAGTATCAAACCAATTAGACCTTTCTCACAGTTGCATATCTGTTCCTTAAGGAAATTATTAAAAAGGTATCTGTAAAATAAAGGGCTACAGACGAGACTCACCTGGCCGACGTCCACCGACGGGTTCACGCTCCGACCGATGTCCATCATGATGTCTGTCCTCACCGTCTACAAGAGACAAAGAAAAAAAAATATTCTTTCCCCATTCTGAACACTGTTACAATGAGTCTGACTAACGTTCAGAGTTATGAACGACGTTGAGATGAAAAGGTTCAGTCCTGACCCTGTAGTCTCCTGTGAGGCAGTCCAGCTCCACCTCACAGCAACACGCGCCGAATGTATAGTACGCGTAAGGCTGCCCCTCCAGCTTGTCCCAGTCCATGTAAAGGTCTGGACCTCTGAGGACACAAAGGAAGCCGTTTGTCACTTTATAAAATATATAAATACATGAAGTCGCACTAAATTGATTTCGGTCATACCTGTAGAATCCAGTGGCTGATAAAGTGATTTTGTCAAGAAATGCTGCCATGACCTGAGCACAAAATAAAGAAATAATTTTGTCTGTAAATTCCCACAGTCATCACTGATGACTCATGTTTTCCCCCCATTGTTATCAAATCATACCCAACTCTCCCATGATCCTTCGGGGTCCTTCTGCTTTATTGGCTCCAGTCGCCGATACAGAATCTGGCAGGCATTCTGAATGAAAGAAAAATGATAATGACACTTGTTACTACTACAACATATGAAAGACCTCATTCAATAAGGCCTGAAATAAGAACATAGCATATTCAGCACACAGTTATCTACAGTAGCAACAAAGAATAGCTTACTGCTTAGAAAGAACCCGTAAACAAAATGCAGGAACTGGACTTTACCTTGACCGCCATGCCGTTGGCGTCGGTGCCGAAGGAGGCAGCTGAGGGGCAGGTGTTGGGAACAGTGTTGGTACTGGTTTCACTGATGTAGATCTTAGAGGGCGGGATACGAAGCTCCCGACTCGCCACCTAACAGGAGACAAACCCTTGTTATTGTCAACAAATCCCAATCCAAGCCTGATCATTCCTGCTGAAGACGTAAATCTTTAAATAAAAAAAAAAAAATCACTGATTTAATGTACAGATAAAGCAGGCCTGTGGAGGCTAGTGGACATTTTGCTGCTTTGTCACAGTACCTGTTGCATTTTAGTGTGGATTCCCTGACCCATCTCAGTCCCGCCATGACTGACCAGAACAGAGCCGTCTTTATAGATGTGGACCAGAGCTGCAGCCTTTAAAAAAAACAAAACAAAACACACAAAAATAAGGAGAGCTGCATTTGTGCTATAATCCTTACAAAGATGCATGCCGATATAAGCCAGTGTATTTGGGAAAGTACTGTACAACAACCACAAAAACCTCAGTGCATGACGACAAAAAAAAAAAACCAAACCAAATCCCACAAACCTGGTTTAAGAAGCTCTCTGCAAATGCAATCCCATATTTTATGGGGATGATGGACATCCCCCTCTTCTTCCAGCGGTTCTGCTGATTAAACTGGGCCACAGCTCTGCGGCAGGCGCTGTAGTCAGACTTGACCTTACATTCCTCCCAGCAGCGAATCAGGTTCTCTGGGCTGAACTCAAACTTGTAGTGGGTGACTGACGGACCCTTGTACATGTTGATCTCCTGAATCTGATCGAAGAATTCGAAAACGGGAAATTGTTAAACTGGACTGGTACTGGTCTTTTGATAAAAAAAATAAATAAAGAACATAACCCAATGTCTGCCAGCTCAAGTTTTTGGGAAGTTAGTCTTTTTTTTTCTCTTAAGAAACACAATTTCACAAGACGAACAACATCAAGCATATGGCACGCCGAAATGGATTATGACCTGGTCTGCAGGGCGTCCCAGCACCATGGCCACGTCGTTGACCATGTTCTCCACGATCATCATGCTCTGGGGCACGCCGAAGCCCCTGAAGGCTGTGTTGGAGGGCAGGTTGGTCCTGCACGCAGCAGCATGGCCTTTCAGGTTGGGGATGTTGTAGGCGTTGTCAATGTGAAGCAGAATCTTTTCCGCCACCTGCAAGAAGGAGAAGGTCGACGATTGCAGTCGTGTCAAAATGTGCTGTCGCCTGCTCTTGTAGCCGACACCCGAACAACACGCGCCGTTAAACAACAAGCGGAGCCACTTTTACTAACCAGAACAGACTCGTCGACAGTATTTCCAGCATTGATGTAGTACTGGATATCTGCAGCCACGATCCTTCCATCAGTCATGAAACCCACCTGAAACAAACAGCAAGCAACGGTCAGGGTTTCTTTAGAGGCCTGGATATGCCAGTATAAAACTAGAGAAAGTTTAAACAGATTTTTCTTCTTTGATTCCATTAATCATCTTTTGTCCCTTCTATAATCTTGTGACCCGTCGGACTTATCTTGGAGTCTCAAAGCCGAGGTAGGAGTTAGAGATTTAAAATGCGTTGTACTTTGTATTTTCCCAGGACAGGGTGGCGGCCTCCTGAGATCAACATGTCCTCGCCTCGCTCCAAGACACAGCGGACTGCACGATTGGTCCTGAACAGAGGATTTGAACCAGTTAAAGAAAACATCAGCTAATCATTTGTGAAATGTTTTCTTTAGTCTGAAAAATAATTTGCGATCCCGTCCGTTTTTGAGTAAATCCAGTTTATTGCGACTTACTTCCAAGCAGCCACAGAGGTAATACTAGCAAGGATGGCGGTTTTAGTGACCTTCCCGCCAAAAGCTCCGCCGATCCTTTTCACGTGACAGGTGACTCTGTTGGACGGGATGCCCAACGTCTTCGCTATTGCATCCTGCAGTCAGGAAAATGAGGCAAGGCTGTTAACTACAAGCTTTAACATTTCAAAAGCATCAATTAACTGATTTATATAGGGCATTTACATTATAACCAATAATAATACTTATACAGCAAAGCCACATTACAAAGCGCTTCACAAAGGCAGCAAAATTCAGACAAGTCATAAACTCATTCAGTTTTAAAAGAAAACGCATACCAACACAGTGTGGGAAATTGCAAGAATAGGAAAATAAAAAACATTTTTAAAGGAAATAAAAGACAGGTTTATCAGAGAGCCTTTGTTGATTTTACTTTAATCTTCTTTGACCTATGTTTAAAGAAGGGACTTGGAGATCACCGACTCAGTCGATCTGATCTCCGAGGCAGATCGGGTCCAGACTGCAAACGCTCTGTCCCTTTTAGTTTTCAGCCAGTCCTCTGGGAGAGACAAAAGACCTCTGCCCAAGGATACCGGTGGCCAGAGATATAGCATGTAGAGAGGCCATGAAGAGCCAGGAAAGTAATCAGGAAAACCTTTAAAATCTCTTCTGGTTAAAAGCCTGGCAGCTGACTAAACCGATATTTAAATGGCACATATTTATAGTTAATGAAAATATCCGTGTACCTGAGCTGCTGTCGGCGACTGAGTGGAGACGTAAACGTTGAACTCCGTCTCCTCACCGACGGGAACAACCAGCATGCTCTGGGTCTCCATGTAGAAATGCTCCTGGCCGCCCATTTGAATCTCTCCTGAGGAAACGGCACTGAATGTTAGAAAGGCAAACTTAAGACATAAAGGTCACCCCCCCCTTCGCCAAATCATTCGCGCAAAACCAATTTTGCACAAAGTTAATGATACAAATACTTAACATGCATTAAATGTAATGCGATAAAACGTGCCTGTTCTGCTGCTAATAGAAACAGAATTTTACCTTCATAAACCTGATCAACGGTTTTAAAGGCTTCGGTCACATTTCCTCTCTCAATCGTCCTCTTAGGCTCAAAGAAAGACGACTTCTCGATGGCTTCCTGTCACGGTGAGAAACAGCCATAAGGTGCTGATGCTGCACTGCTCGCTACAGAGGTTCAGACTTTCAAACACGTTTCACTTCTGGTGCATCCGAGATTCGTTCAACTCGCAGAACTTTATTTTAAAAAAACGTGAACGTAACCAAGTATCCAGGCTAAAACAGAAGGCAACGCGTACACAAAAGATTGGATGTGGTGGTACAGCCACAGACCTCTATGGTAAAAACCGGGTCCGGCAGGTCTTCATAGCTGATCTTCACAGCTGCCGCTCCTCGTTTGGCGTGTGCCCTCGTATCGGCGACCACCGCACATATCATCTGACCGATGCATGACACCTGCAGGCAAACGGCATAGTTTACATATGTGACGAGGATGTAGTTTCCAACAGGTACCAATCGAAGGACTAGGAATGAACAGCAACAGAAATATAGTGTCTATATACTGAAATAGAACATACTGACACACTGAATATAGTCCTGCAGAAGATAAAGAATAATATATTACAAAATGTTTTGTCATGCAAAAAAAAAGTATAAGAAGCACAATTTCCACTGTAGGAACTATTACTATATAATTTTTTATTTTTTCCCCCCTCCCCATATCAGTGCATCTCCATGTAATTCTGTTGCAATCCTAAAAAGTTATGTTTGTCAAATTCCCAGGTATTGTATGACTTATGCAGAGAATTGCAATCAGTGAATCCATTTTATGACTTCCACTGTTCCAGGAAATCTAAGTATTTTAGCCACAAAATTTACATTTTAGTACACATATTTCTTGGCATCTTGTTGCCTCTTAAGAACAGACCACTCAGAGCTGTTCTTTTAAGGATACGTATTATATGGAATCAAGAAAATAGATACACGTAAACACTCACACCCGCCATAAAAACAAAAAGGGGTGTGCACACGCTTATGCTCTACCTCGTCCCCAGCAAGCAGCTCCTCATCATAACCAAACATTGTACGAACTTTCTTCCCCGGAATATCTTTGGCCGTGATGACGTCGGCAACACCAGGAAGCCGCAGAGCCTCACTCACATCCAGCCCTCTGTTGGACAAAAGACACGCTCAAACCAACAAGGTCACACTGGAAAGTGGGTCAGAGATCGGGGGCTGCAAAACCGGAAACGGCAGAAATGGTCACTTTCTGCTTACGTGATTTTAGCATGTGCTCGAGAGCTGGTGACCAGAACCAGGAAGAGCTCCCCGTCTGTTCTGGGGATGTCGTCGCAGTACACGGCCTCGCCTGTGGCCTGGCTGATGGCAGAGCGATGCATGATGGGACGCCCCACTGGGTCCTGGTCGCTCTGGCCCTTTGACACGTGCTGAAGAAGAAGACGAAGCAGTCAAGTTTATTTTCTGTAAGAAGAAATTTCGACAAGAGGGAACACAAGCTTGTTTGCTGCTTAGTATTCGAGTGTTTTGAATGAGGGATATTGTCCGACCTGGAACTCCTGCAGGCTGGGCTGGATCTCGCTGGGTAACGGCTGGATCGGCAGCTTCTCAGGAAGCTCAGCTGTAATCACATTCTGTAAACATAAGCTGTTTGTAAGTCTCTGGTATAAATAACAAGCAGGATATGCCACGTTACAATGCATCATGTCTGGTAAAAGACGTACATACAAAGAAATTACAATTGGTTTCATCGGTGACACTTACCATTTCTCTGAGCTTCTGCAGGACCTCCAGGTTAAATTTGAAGAGGAATGTGAGAGTCAAAGAGCGACGAAACGCCACCTTTCCACCAGGAGCAGAAGGAGGGAGGATCAACTCATCCAGGAGGACGTCATAGGCCTGGCTGAGGGTCTCATCATCCCACGGCCTGAGGGAAACACAGGATATTTTAGTGGCTCTCGAGTCACGTCTGCGTTCTTTTATTTCTGCCTATACTGAAAATCAAGATGTCTGCTTTCGATTCACCAAAAAGTTAAGAGTACAAGTGGACAGAAAAAACAAAAGAAAATGGAAAAATAAAAACACAGAGGAAGCAAGAAGAGAAGGGGTGGAAGAGGTTGCAAGGAGAAAGGAAGGAAAGTAGATACAAAAGGTAGGATAATAAAGTTGGGTCAAAAATAATGAATCAAAATAGAAAAGTCAAGGATGAGAGGAAGGCAACAGAGGACACAAATAAAAAAAGAAAGGAAGGACTCAAGCAAGATGAAACAAAGTGGGAGAAAAATGAAGGGAAAAAAACCCAAGAAAAATGCTAATCCAATTCTGATACAAAAGAAAAGACAACTATAAATTAGACTAAATACTCCCAAATTGAGTGACCTTGTGGCGATAGCTGCGCAGGTTCTGGCAGCGCTAACAGTGGTCGCTCCCATTCCTCCATAATAGATGCTGATATCCTGAACGACTCTGGATCCCTCCGAGAAAAACGCCCTCATCGCGGCCGTCACTGTGGCGAAGGAGCCCAATTTCCTCGGGGCCTGACGGAAAGCTCGAACAAACTCCCCCTGCAGGACACCCAACCACGTAGAAAACTCAATGAGGGACTCTGCTTTGTATTTATCCAATAATTATCCATCAATAGAAATTTGACCGACCGCATACCTGGATAGCAAAACTAAATTTTGATAACACGACTTTCTCAAAAAGAGCGGAGTTTAGGGATTATTGATTATTATCCGATCTTTTCAAAAGAATGCTTGTGAAACATGATTGTTACTGGAGTGCTGGGAGCTACTGTGAGCACATGGACAAAGACGAGAATAAACCGTATAAGGGGAGCACTTCCAGAAAAAAAAATTAAAAAAATTATATTTGTACCTTTCTGGAGAAGGGAATAAAGACAGAAACGACGATCTCCTCCAGCTTCAGGATGGTTTTTCCAAAGCTCACAAAGAAGGCTTGATTCAGAGGAACCTCCCGCCTTCCTCCTGGTGGAGAAAGACAGAACTGCTTGTTAAATCAGGAGAGACGAAACGTAAACACGCCTGGCATGAATCTACATTTTTCTAGTTCCTAAACTCTCAACCTACCGTTTGAAATTACGCTCACTTTGCAGTGACCGGCCGCTAAAACTGGGTTCAGGTCGGAATTTGGATACACACTCATGATATGTCCCCCAAGAGACTAAATATGCAAAAACAAGCACACGTATCAAATGGATCAATTCACATGATTTTACTTGTAGGATTTCATCTAAATTCTTGTAAATTTAGACTACTGTATAATAAAATACCACTAAACTGTGAGGAGAAGGAAATGAGTAAAGAATGAAAAGAAAAAAACAAAAAACAAAAGAGCCTCATGTCAAACATCTCATGAAGTCTTCTTACAGCAACGTTACGGATCTGCCGGCTTCCCAGGTTCCCCAGCTGTTGGATCAGGGCTCTGAACAGTTCGGTCTTCTCCTCTGGAAATTGAGGAATCAGCTTCTCCAGGAGAGACCGAACCTCAGACAGACTGCAGCCCGCTCCCACCCAGATACCTGCAGAGAAGCCAGCATGTTAACCAACACAGCTGCGAGGCTGGTGCCGCACTGTGCGTTTCATTCAGAGGAGTTTTAAAAACCAGATGTCTTTCGAACTTGCAGGCAAGATCATTGTCTATGCAGCAAAAACTACAACGCGACACCACCTACCCTGTGGTGTCGGGGTGACCTCAAACAGCTCCATGACTCTGGTTGGAGATATTATCAGAGGATGCAGGACGCCTTTGAACTTTATATCTGGACCTTCAACGCAAAGCAGGGAGACCAGAGTTCAGTTAACCTGGTGTGGATCTAAATATGACAATAATATAGTAACAGTTTATAGTCAGAACCCATTACCACACAAGATACAATCTATAAAAAGCACCTTGCTGCTCACAAAGGAAAAAAAATAAAAAATAAAAAAGTCAGAGAATCTGAAAAGATTTTTCCACAATTGCCAAATGTATTGCACTTGTTGATGAAGTGACTCAGGCCTGTTTCTTTGTAATGGACAGCAGAAACTCTGAATGGACCTGGTTTTTTTGCGCACCTATGTTGGTGTTTCCCATGACCAGTGGAGCTTTTGGGTTACTGGTCTTGAGCTGGACCAGCTCATCCAGGGAGGCAGGCGACACCCAGCTCATCCTCTCCCCACAAAAACTGAGCGTCTGTGGGCTTGACCTTTCTGCCATCAGCTGGGGACAAAGTAGCAGCGTCACGTCGCAATTCATATTAAAACAAATATCGGCAACATCGGATGACTTACAATCAGCTCAGGAGGGAAGATCAGCTCCTGGGTCGGGTCCAGTGGCAAAAACGCTTCCTTGTCAAACAGCTGCAGCTGGATCGCATTGAGAGAGGATGGAGAGGTGGGAAACGACCGTTGAAACGGGATGCAGGGAAGGGATGAAAGACAGCAAAACAATGAAATGAAAATGTCCAGCCATAAAAAGTAAATAGAGACTCAACAAGGAACAGAGCCAAGAAGAGACTTCTTGCAAGACTTGCAAGCACAAGACTAAGAACAAAGAGAAATTGATTTTAAACTCACATGCTCTGGTTCTTCAGTAGTTTCATTTAGACAACACTTTCCGGCGCCGCTGGCTTGGCAGCAGTTGGCTTCCTGTTTTGATTTATATGGGTGTCACACTGCATGCAGCAATTACACTCATTACATTCTTCCCCCCCCCCCTCATCGCGTGACTTTATATTTTTATAATTGGTTCAAAAGCGTTCTGCACTCTCTGACCCTGACACGAGGGAGTACAAGAGGCGTTAATCGCCGTGCAGTCGCTTGGCGCCTTCAAGCTGGGACCTGCTACAGTCAGCATGGCCATGTAGCGACTCTCACGCCGCCGCACAACCCTGCGCTAATCGCCGCAAGCCCGATTTGGCCTGAATCCAGCCTTATAACCGGTCTGCTGCGCTTGTCATTCGTTTCCCCTGCCGTGACAATAACCAGGCCTGCAGCCAGATAAAGTTATAGTCGCTCATAAAACTGTGCTATCTGACAGAGTCGCCAACCTGATGGTAGATTATTCCTGAATTATGCAACTTGTACCGCTTTTAGAACTGAGCTTTGTACCTGACAGAAGGTCCCGCAGGCGTCGACAATTGGTCGATACCCAGTGCACCGACACAGGTTACCTGAAAAGCGACAACACGCAATGAGGACAGGGCCGGGTGCAGGCCACATTTGAGAGCTTGCAAGGGCGGTGTGCGATTCTTAGTCAAAAATCCGGAATACGGATACGTTGCCCTGCATATAATTTGTGTTGTATGCCAACAAACCAGCCAGAGCCTCCGTGATGTCCTCCATGGTGGGCCGAGGATTGTTCCTCAGCAGAGCGTACATGGACATCACCATCCCCGGAGTGCAGAAGCCACACTGGGAGCCGTGAGCCTTCGCTATCCGCTCCTGAAAGACAAACATCCAGTTTAGGGTCCCAAGAGGTAGCGTCTTTGGCTTGGTGCGTTTTTGTTTTTTTTTGCATTAAACACGACGTTTGGTTGAGGGCTTTACATGCGAAGGGATGTACAGTTGTTAGTTACCACACCTTCAAGGCAACGTCCACGTGATGGCAGGGGTCACCTGGGTCCATGAACACGTTTTATTGAACAGAAATGCTAGATTTATTTACACAGCTCGGAGCAGAAGTCAGCTAGCTGAAAACGGCCTTTTGCGTTGCGGCTGTAGATCCATGGATAAGATTCAACATTGGCCAATTAATATATCGGCATGTATGGAATTGCCGTAGTTTGGTTTGAAGTGGCGAAAAACTGCCAGTAACCGACGATTCTTTTTATCGTCCCGAGTGAATTCTGCATGTAATGTAAACAGGCTTCCCTCTCCTCTCTGGGCACATACTGCCGAGATGCTGACATGAGCGAGGCGTCCCAGCACCGACCTGTACCGGGTGGATCCTGGTCTTGGTGCTGCCGATGCCCTCCACCGTGGTGACGGCGGCTCCGTGAAGCTGGCAGAGCGGCAGGAGGCAGGCGTTGGCCGAGTAATGTCTGCAGCGTAGTGAAGGCAAACTGTGCCGACACTTCACATTATACTACCCAGCACAACTGCTAAAACTACTTCTACTGTTACTAGTCATGCTAGTACTTTTTTCTAATACAGCTACAGACACTACTACTGCAGTGGTTTCTGGCCCTTTTTCTGCCACTTCGATACTTTCTTCTACTTCAAAATCAGGCAATCTGTGACGTTTGTAAAGCTAATGGAAGTACTTACTTATTATTATTACTACAAACATTATCACCACATATACTACCTCTACTACTGCAAATACAACTGCTACCATTACCTGGCTTTAAGTGTAGATCTGGTCATCCTTCAGCATTTATTAGTACTGTCACTACTGCACTGCTAAAGCTAATCCTACTGATGATAGAACTAATGAGAATAACGTCACTCTTGTATTAACTTCTAATACATAAAAAAAAAAAATAGCTTTTTAGCTGAAACAACAGACATGAAATACGGAAAGCAGATTTAAAAAACACTTACACCTCCTGATTATTGTTCTCCCATGAATAACAGCAGCACCTATTCAGTGTGTGAGATCTACAGTTACCACACACTTTATAAAAATAAAAAAATAAAAGGCGATATTCAGTATGCAGTCTCTGGCGAGCATCTGTTCCACGTGTGTGCGTTTGTGATCGATTACCTCGTCACCTGCTACAGGACAGTGACGGAGTGAAACGGATGTTGCACTAACTTGATGCCAGGAAGCGAAGATACACAGAAACCCTGGTGACTCTTAGCTGTGGATGCCCAGAGAACCTTTGGCAGATAGTCAGCCAGCCCCACATTCAGACTCTTTGTTTCAAATAAAATTAAAAAAAAAAGGAAAGAAATGTAATTTAGTTAATGAAAGGGCAGCGGTGTTTGGCATTCTGGAATTTAACCGACCACGTTCACGGCCGAGCAAAATGTCGGCCTACGTTGCACCCAGCTGCAACAAATACCGACCTTGGTGGGACTTCGGAAGACTGCGTCTCAGTAAGGCAGGAAACGCGAAGCATTTCCTGTTCCGCAATAACGTCGAAACATCTCCCAAGCACTCTGCGAGCATAGATGTGGCACCGTTTGACACCAGTAGAAGAAATGCGTTTTGTCATAAAAGGTCTCAGGTTTTTGTTTTAGTTCCCTCCCCCCCCCCCCCCATCTAAATATGGCTTTAATGCCGATGGGTTACATTTAACATGCACCCACGTGGTTTGCCGTAAAGGATACACGATGGTTTTGGTGGCAGGCTGGTAGCGAGACACCATGATCGTACACGCCCCGCAGCCTCCGCCGCCACAGCTGTACTTGGTTCCAGCCAACCTCACTGAAGTCACGGTCAAGGAGGCAAAAAACAGCCTGCAACCTGCGGGTGGCAGCTCACGTCAACACAAACCACGAAACCACATTTGCGAAGGTGGATCTGAAGGATACGCTTCTCCCTGAGGAAGGACAGCAGCATGGTTTCAGGGTCTGCATGGTGCTCCGTCACCTGTTTCGACAGAAGGAGAAACATTTCGTGACTTTGCTCTACTTCTGTTGGGCTCGCACCAAGTAATATAATCCCAGCTTGGTCGGCGGTGGAAAGCAACCAGGTACTGCACTTTGGTACAATTTGGGAAACAACTCGCCGCCTTGGAATCACTTGGTTCCATCTGCGTTCCGACTGATCATTTAGGCTATAAAAAGGGCTACAGGCCAAGACTAAAGTCTTCAAATGTCTTCATTTGTCCAACTAACGATAAGTCATTTACCATCATACATATGACCAGAAAAAAATTAATTCAATAAAAAAAAAAAAAGCCTCTCATTTGAGAAGCTTGAGCAACCAGATATTTGGTAATTTTTGCCTCAAAAAAAAAAAAAAAAATATATATTACTTAACCTAATTTTATTTTTGATCGATTAGTCGACTAATTGTCGCAGCTCTAAAACAGAATCCACACAAGCTGCAGATCAAACTCTCTCCATCCTCAGAACTCAATTTCATCCTCCCAAAAACCCAATAATATTATAGTGACTTTACAGCCATAACTCAATATATATATATAAATAATCTGATTTCCAATCCTAATTAAGACTTAAATATGTAGACACTAAAAACTAATACTGACATTAGCCAACTTTAGTCCCAACTTGCTGTAACTGGCAAAACGTCTATAAAGCTTTTAAAAGTTGGTCACATACTGCATTTTGTTCCAGCCGTTACCACAAATGATGAGAAATGCGTTTTTTGAAGGTGCCAACAGAAACGGGTGGATTATTGATCAGAAGTTTCAGGAGAGCTTTTATTTTGTGGGACCGTCACGTCACACAATCGGACGGGTCACCGACTTCACCATAACACCTGTTACTGACGCGACACTACTCTGGCTAGTTTTGTTGAAATTTAATTGACCATTTAAAGTTTTCCAAACCCCTCACGCCGTTCTATGGGTAAAAAAAAAAAAAAAAAGATAACTTGTCTCTTTAACGCTGTTGAAAACCCATTTGCAGCGTGAAAACAGGGGTTTGTGGCGGAAGTTAGAAACAAGAAAACTGCCAGCAAACACCTGGCAGCAGCCGCAACGCGGCGCACTATTTATGCCTTAGCTAAATGCGAAACGTACCTTTTTCCCGTTGATAAAGAAACGCAAAACATCTCCTTTCTCTTCAGACATCTTTCAGGTGCAAGAGGCGACTTTTGCCCGCAACACAACGGACAAGTCAGGCTGAATCTACAGGACGTCCGCCGGTGGAGACTTTCAAAATAAAAGTAACACCTTTTAAGCAGAGTACAGCATCAAGCCAATTAAACATGTGGGATATTGAACTGGTCAGTTACGTAGCAGAGGGGGGTTGTTAATCAGTTCCAGCTGCTTTGGTGTTAATGAAATTAATGAAATTAACGACAGGTGCACTAGAGGGGCAACAATGAGACAGAAACCCCAAAACAGGAATATGCACCTCAGACTGTCCAGGAGCTCAGTGATGCCCTGGTCCAGATCATGGAGGAGAAACCCCAGGACGCCATCCGCCGTCTCATTAGGAGCGCCGGCGTTGTCAGGCAGCATACAAGCACGTGGGGGCCAGACAAACTACTGAGGACCATGCTGAGTTGCTGCAATGACATTTCTGCAAAATGGACTAGCTGCTGCATCATTATTTCACTTTGATTTTCGGGGTGTCTTTGAATTCAGCCCCTCTGTAGGTTGATCATTTTCATTTCCATCAAGCGACGTGGCATCCTTTCGTTCCTATCACATTACCCAGTCCGTATCATTGTAGATAATCCCGCGTGTTTTCCCCCCCCCCCCATTGAGATCTGATGTGTTTTCAAAGTGTTCCTTTAATTCCTTTGAGCAGTGTATATGTGAAAATCACGCGCCCCACACAAAATAATATTGTTGTTTATTTGTACAGATGCAAGTGCTAGATGGAAATGCATCAAATCAGCTCGATGAAATAGGAAAATAATTATAAACTGATGTGGAATAAAATGAGATAAAACGGAATTTGCACTCTTCAAAGTTAGCACAATTATGTTAAATACCTACGTTTCAACCGTATATTCACACTGTAGTATTATAGGATGTGAAGATTTTAAGATATTTTCCACTGAAAAATGTAATTTGTTAAATGCGTTAAATTCATTCAGGTGTCTATACTACAATTTCCACTCTCCAGTGACTTTTGATTCGGGCATTCTCTGCCCTTAACAGTGAAAAACATCCTGCTTTTATTTGTAGATGGAGTAATAGCTGATTTCCTGTACCACGCTGCTGCTTCTCTCTCACTTGACCCATTTCATTTTCATGGAAACCTGCCCAACTCAACAACCTTTTACAGAAAATCATTTCAGGTACTATAGCAAAAGGCAAAATTACAGCTGAAGAATATTCATTTCCATATGTGGAAGTGACATAAACTCTAATTCTAGTTGAGTGTGTTTGTGTGCTATGGAAAGTCTCATACATGTAACTCAATGACCTTTACTGTGCATATGTTTGAGTAAAGTGACACTTTGTCTTTCTGCTGATTACTCTGCTGCTGATTACTGCTCTCTGGAGTATTGATGATGTTGTCTTTTCCTTTTGATCTAATGTCAGTTGAGTCTAATGTCCAAACGGGAACTACACGAAACAATTAATGAAAAAATGTTGCGTGAATATAATGTGGGCACGTCTGCAGCCGCCCTACTTTCCTCTGCAGTCCGTTATACAAGCTGTATATTCTAATCTTTCAACTGAACTCTGCACGGCAGGCGAAGGCCAGACTGTGACAACTTTACTGAGTTCAGTCATTTATTGACAAAACTGCCACATTATATAATGAACAATTTAGTTTTTCACATCTGAGGGCCCGTTTTAATGATCAATCTCTGCATATATGACAGACAACTGCAAAGACAAACAGAAAAAATGGGCCATATGCTGTATGTTTCCATACAGATAACTAAGAATACGAAATGAGAGCACTCTTTTGAAGCCACGTGCACACAGATACAGTGAGTGGAAGGTAAACTAAAAAGGAGGTGGACTTAGACCATCAACCTGTAAAGCAAGTCAACTCAACTTTATCCTAAAATAAACAAAACCCTGACTCATCTTCTCCTATATGATATGTTATCAGCTCAGCTCTTTGCAACAACGGCGCTGTCAGCTGTCAGACAGAGCGCGCAGGAGACGAGTCTTGCCACAAGAGGGAGCTAAAGGAAAGGACTGCAGAGGAGAAGCAGGCGGACATTATTAGGACATAGCTCTTTTGTAAGCAACATAATCACTTCTTAAAAAATGTCCCTCAGCTCATTTTCCTATGTCTTATGCGTCTTTGTTAATTTCTCTTTATGTAAGACGTGTCGTAACAACCACCTCTAATGAATGTGGAAGCCTTTGTGCCGGTGCAACTTTATATAATAACTCTTCCAATCTTCAAAAATGCAGCTAAGAAGGGAAGGGAGTTGCTCAATGTCAACCTCTTTGACTCTCCCTCACATATTTGGAGATTTTTAAATTGTTAGATAAACTGAAGGATTAAATGGAACTTTGTGGGTTGAAAAGGAATCTGCTACACTATTGGCTATAAAACACTTTTATTTCGAGAAAAGTTGGCATCTTGTAGATACGCAGATGCAAGTATGACGTGTCCCGGATCTCTACCGTCCATCTGTAGACGAAGTGCCTCATAAACAAGCTGCTCACGTACATTAGTGTATATTTGTGTACTCTGACGTTACTCAAGCTTAAAATACATGTGGGCGTTTGTTCTCGTTTTCCGTCACGTAAAGTTATTCTGGGGCCGAGCGTCAGTCGACTATCTTCTGTCATCAGCTGAAAATGAATAAATCTCCTGCAATAAGGCTCCTCCTCCTCCTCCTCTTTCATTTCTTATTGCAGCTGTGATTTCTCTTGTTGATCAGCTCTCTATCATTTGGTTCATCTCTTCTTGGTGGAAATGTGGCTTTAACCCTCGCTGACCTCACTTTGCATCTGGATTTTTGCAGCGTTCAATGACCTAAAGTAAAAACTAGTATAGTATAAAACAGTATAAAGAATTGAACTTGATGTGGTGAGTTAAGATTTGGCTGTGTATTATCACAAGAGACACTTTATCAGACCGAAACCCTGCAGAGGGCTGCGTACAGTTGCGAGGCCTGAGCGGCCCTGCCAACTTTCAGTCACATTTGATGGGCGGTGGGAGATGATTTCCCTCCATAAGTACAACTTACATGGGCCAAGTGAGGAAACTACCACTTTTTTTTCACTTACTTTGCAATTAAACACTCCGAAGTGGTAGATGTGCGGAAGAAATGTCAAGAGCATTTGGAAAAAGCTGTGGATTTGAACCGAGCTGAGCAGTAAAAACGCTGCTTCTGGTGATTTATAAAGACAGAAAAGTATTTAAATACAGTAGGTTGTGTCTAATGTTAAAGGTATTATTGTGCTGTCTTGAAAGGAGACTTATCTGAACTCAAATCAAGACTTTGGTTTTGCCCTTGAGGTGGATTTGTTCTGTGTAACTTCATTTCTACTCTAAAACATCAGCAAGCACCAAAAGGATTTTGTTATGACGTCCATTATGTCATTATTTACGACCAAAAGCACTCGAATGCGTGACCCATTTTCAGCCTCCGACTTTAGAGGGAACCCAGGAGGAGGCAGCGTATCATGCTATTGGGCATTAACCTGAATCTGACTGTCTCCAGTTATTATAACGAAGGCTAAATCTATAAATTAGAACAGCAAATCTGGCATTGTGGCACCCTACAACCACCAGAACCAGCTAGATTAATCGTTTTTGTTTCAGCGTCATAAGATGAAAAAATGCAAAGGGACTGAAAACTGAATGGACAGACTTCATTTCACTGGGTTGCGTTGTGAACGTGAACATGCCGAATGAAAGCAGACGTGCAGAGAGGAGAACGCACGACTGCCAAGAGGGATTTGATCGTTGTCGTGACGCTAAATAAAGAAACCGTTACTTGCAAGTCCAAAGCCCTGCTGGCTTCCCCTGGCCAAAGGAAAGAATACACGCCGAAGTGAATCAGTCCTGCCACTGATCAAGGGGGTAGGTATGTTCTAAGTTCAGCATAGTAGCATGCTAACCTAAACACAACGTGGTTGGTTTGCGGACATTTAGTCGTAAACCAAAGTATTAGACAAATTAAAATCTTAACAGCGCTCGGCGGGAACCCGGGGGACCACCAGAGTTATTACAGTTCATCATGAGGGGAACATGAGTGTCTGTACCACATTTCATGGGAATCCATCCAATAGCTGGCGAGGCGTTTCACTCAAAACCGCAAATGTCAAACTCATGGTGGCGCTAGAGAAAAAGTCAGGGGATCACCAAGTTCTGTGCATTGTCTCATGGCGATACATCCAATAGTTGTTTAGATAGTTCAGTTTGGAGTGTGACAATACAGGAAAGGCCATGGGGTGTCCAAAATGGAAAGGTATTATCCGCTGGGGGGGTAAATACAAGTGAAAAGGTTTGGCCTGATGGTGGGGCTAGAGGAAAGGTCAAACTGTCACCAAAATTATTAAGGTTCATCCTCTGGGGGCCAGGAATGCTGACGCAATTTTTCATGGCAACCTGGCCAAAAGTATGCTTTTGCAAACGTGACAAAATCCCTCGTTGGCATTAATTACAGTCCCATCTCGATAAAATAGCCATATCAGACGCGGCATCCTGTCCAGGCAAATTCACGCCTCTGAAAATAATCCGAAAATAGCGACAGCCAGATGAGAGTTTCTGCTGGGAGGTTTTCATCCCAGCATGCTCTGGGAGAGTCCCCATGGAGAGGGACCCTCCCTCTGGATTACAGAGGTGAGCTATGCAATTTAACGTGTTAATGACACACTCCACCAAACAGCTGTCATTAAAGTTATAAATCCCACGCAATGTCATTCTGCATCCAAATCTACAGCACTCTGCTTCACTTTGCTTCTTTACGTTCTCGCTCCAGCTCCTCGTTAGCGCTTCATCTCAAATCTTTAAACAGTTTTACCCATATTTTGTGTCTTAAAGCGCTTTGTGTGCGTGTGTTTGTGTGTGTACCTAACACTGCGTGTTCTTGCTTGGGAAAATGGCATAAAATCACGCGAAACCAGTACGGAAAAGATGCAGACGCAGAAAACACCCTGCAGGTGTGTCTGGGCTTGGTTAAAAAAAATATTTCAATAAACACACCTCCCTGGTTTTACACGGACCTGCAAATTCCACTGAATTGAAATTATGATACTTCTTAAAACATCATTTTAATGGACGATTTATTCGTTCTGTCACGATCCAACTTACCTCAGCATCTGCAAAATCCACATCTCTCTCTCTCTATATATATATATATTATATACAGTATACTGTATATAGTCTGTGTGCGCTACATGTGAAATAATTGGCTTTGACAGCAGCAAAGAAAGAACTGGAGCTTCGCTGCCACCTACACAGAAAACATCAGAGCAGATTTCTCTCATTTCAGAAGAGGTCAACCTGCAGCTGCTGCTGTTTCTGTCTCTGAAGCACCAAATCACAGCGCAGTTTGTCTTTCATACTGTAAGACGACATGAGTGGAGGCTTGATGTCTTTGCATGAAAAAAAAACGTGGTTAGCGTTTAGGAAAAGGGTTAGGGTTAGGAAGGGCACATTTTCCTCGTCTGCGATTGCACTTTGACGTGACAGCCGCTTTTGAGTTGCAGACCATAATAATAAGATGGGAGACAGTTTGGCTGTAAACACAATGACCGCACAAAGGTAAATCCGGCACTAGACAGAGAAGGCGAGTAAACAACAAGGAGGAAAACATGTACTTTGCACGTACTTGGAAATAGTATTTTGGACAGCTTAATTTACAACACGCTCAAAACTTCTACATAATTGTCCTCGTGCAATTTCCTTAAATATATTCATGAGATACATTGCAGCAAATTTACTTTTATTTTTATGTTTTTGAAAATGTTTGTGCTTTAAATGATTTACTAACCATAAATTAAATCATTAGTAACTGCTATGCTGTTTTAAAGCCATTTTAAAGGTTGATTTATTAGAACTGTTTGTGAAAATATAGATATATAGATGATATTGGCTGACTACTTTAGAGAAGCTGCCTTGAGTCGAATTTCCAATTTTCTGTTGACAGCCAGCAACGGGTTTCAGCAGGGTTGCCGAAGTGGGTCGTGCAATATGAAGACTTTGCTTTAAATTGTCAGCAATACAGCAGATCAGTTTTAATAGTAACTTACAACAAAACACACTGTATAACCGGCACTTAGCTGAGAGCTGCTGGGAATTTCCCACCTTGTTTGAAGCCTCAGGAACCAGACAACACACAAGTTCAATTACAAAGAGTTTAATCCCAAAAATACTTTTCTTTCGTCGTCGTCCCCCCCCCCATTCTGGCATGTAACAAATACATTGTTTGGTCTTGCTGTATCTTGGCTGTAACACACGTCGCTGTATAATTTACATTGTCTGAAGCAGAGGCCGTCATGCAACGTTGAACACAGCTCGACTGAATACTGCAGAGAAAGGATGCCACGTTCATGTCGGCTTTATGTCGGAAATGTAATAGACTGCAACCTCCCAAAAAACCAAACAAATCACGTCGGCCTGTTTTTGAAGCATTCCAATACATTAAATGACGGAGAAAAAAAAAACTTCAAACCGCAAACAACTCGACTTGAAAATGAGGAACGTGCTGCAGTTTAGCGTTTTAAAATCCGTAATGTTGGATGATTTTGTGGACATCGAGCTGCAGCAACAAAAATTCACCCCGTTTCTCTTTCTGCTTTCGGCATGAGACAACAGTCCATGTGAGACACGCAACAGTCCTGTCAGTTAAGACCGAATGCTAATTCCAGTGACTTTTTATGAACTATTCTGCAAGCTGTCAATCATGTGGGTGGTACACTGTGTTAACATTGCGAAGGCTGGGGGCTGAATCGGTACTCATTTGATTGAAAATCACCCCCCACACACACACACACAGCACGTTTTGGTTTATCATTCAACACGGAGGGCAAAGTTTATGATCAAACATCATTCATTTCAGGAGCTGCTTCACAGGTTCCAGCCCGTCGGTTTGCTTCGTCGTCATTGCCGGAAGACACTTGGCTCCTCGTCCCTCTGTCCTGTCGCTGCCAGCAGGTCGACACCATGTGGGATGCACTCGCAACACTCTCTCAACATCTCTGAGGAACAGTCTACCCAACCGGTCGAGGCAGATGACCAAGAGCCTGGTTCTGCCAGAGGTTTCTGCCTGTTAAAAGGCAGCGTTTCCTTGCCACTGTCTCCTGGTGCTGCTCATGGTGGAATTGTTGGGTCTGTACATATAGAGTTGGTTTGGACTTGCTCTATATTAACAAGTGCTATGAGATAAATCTGTTATGACATAGGGGGTTGCAGCAGAGTGGAAAGGGCCAGGGGAGGGGTGCCTGACTGGTCAAATCTGTTGAAGAAAATGTCCAAGTCATTCACCCACTTTAGATCCCCCTTGGTCTGGGAGTCTGGTTCCTTGTACCCAGAGATGGTTTTTAGGTCTCTCCAGACTC